>JAYESA010000009.1:119471377-119753877 GCA_036927795.1 Iris macrosiphon | reverse complement strand
TAGAAATCTTCTCCATCATACTATGGCAGTGTGGACACGCCAATGGATCTTTATTTGGGGATTTGAGCTACCTCAAGTACCTTGCTACTGCTGAACTAGAACCTTCCAAACCCACAGCGACGGAAAAGGTGAAGAAGAAGGCAGTACATTTCAACAAATCCTTGAAGAAAAATTTACCACAAGGACTTGACAAGCCATACAATTTTGACATATTGGTATAACTCGCCAATATACTCGTCCGACTTTCAATCTTTAAGCTACTTCGTCTTTCGAAGGAAACTCGGGATACTTAAGTGAGGCAATAAGAGTAGAAGAAGTATAAGGATCGTCTTTCTTATCCTTTTAATAGGACTTTAGATAGTTCTTGACGGATCGAGTTTTTCCGGTCATGACCTCCTCTAGTACAGGAGAAAGCTGGACCATATGACATGACTTGGTCTTCCCCTTCATAGGGTTCGTTTTGGCCTTGCTACGACAATTTTGCATACTAGCATCTTCGTATCCCAACCCACAATGGGATTTGTCAGGATGGCCTTGTAGTTGTAGTGGAACATGCAGTCCTTTGCCGAAGTTCAGAGATCATTCCCTTTGAAAACTGTAACCCATCTTCTGCGTAAGACGGATTGATTGCTGACTGTATTACTGAAATTGGGGCTTATCATCCTCGGGCACAGCTGATAAACTAGTTGGTAAGGAAGAGCAATCATACTTATCGTCTTTGATACGAATTGTATTGAAGATATAGTGTGCCCTACACAAAGGAACACTACCTAACCATCAAAGCTGTTGGTGAGTCATTCGTGGCTTGTCTGTTGAAGCCCCTGGAGACAGATTTAGACTACGAAGTCTTGATTCCGGAAGGTCCTTGCCTGAATTATGTTCCACAGAGATCGTATTGCATGATTGGTCCTTGAAGCTTTCTTCTTGGATTTAGTGCTTGAAGATGTTATTTCTTATTTTAAGTCTTCCAAGAGATCAGGATGAATCCATATGACATCACCCCATTGAGTAGTAAGGGGCACCAATCCTTCAGCTTGATCATGGGCTTGTGGGAGATTAACAATCTCCATTGTTGCTCTGGGTATTGGTACGACACCATGTGGCACTTTTTGTGCTAGGAAGTCCCCGAATTGAAGAGAGAACAGATTTGTGGTGACTATCGTTTCATCATTATAAAGCGCGATAGCTTGGGAGTCTATCAACTGCTGGATCTTCTTCTTCAATACATAACTAGCCCTCGTAGGGTGATATATGTATCGGCGGTACAGACAATATTTTGGATCATCTATTTTACCAGCTTCATCTGGTCTTTTGATTTTAGTCAACTGGAGCTTGTTGCTCTTCAGTAGGCAATCAAAGATGCTGATTATGTTGCTTTCATCGAAGAAGTATTCCTCTTTCAGCCTTGAAGTCTCTAGTGCTTTTTAATTTGGGGAAGGAGCGGGTTGCTTGTACAGGTTTATGGCAAGAGCTTTTTTTCTTTTGTTTTTGCGACTATTATTATTGATGTGGAGGTTGAAAGGGCACTTATCCTTATCCTTTAAACCTTTAAACCTCAAAAAATTAAGGTCAACATCATTTGCATTCTGCTCGGTCATGTCTGCATGGATGATAAATGCCTTCTAATCTATAACTTGGGCCAGACCAACACAGAATTTTAGCCTTGGCAGTAAGTTTTTCCTATAGGTATCCATTAGATAGATTTTAAGAATTTCAGGGGGCATCCTCAAAGCTACATGTCCGAAATGCTCAATGAATTGGCTAGAAGACTTCTTCTCCTTTTCTTTGATATTGATAAGAGACGACATCGTCTTATCCATACCTCCATCATAAAATCGTGAAAGGAAGAGACTCAGCAAATCTTCGAATGATGAGATACAATTATCAAGAAGATTGCAGAACCAGTTGTAGGCTATGTTAGACAAGGCACTGACAAATAGTTTAGTGATCAGAGTGTCTCTTGTGGAAGATGTCTCGTAACTATTTCAAAATAGTTCATTTGTTGACCATGTGACGTCTTTCCATCAAAAGGAGTTATGGTTAGAGGTTTGTATTTAGGCGGGTAAACAACTTTACGTGCCACTCATGAGGGAAAGGTTGTATGATCATAAGCTTTTGGAGCTTGTCTCGACTGGCCATAGCATCGAACTGGGCACGCAACTCATATAGCTCTTTGATAGTTTGCTGAGTCTCATCGAGTTGTTGTGGGGCATCTGATTTTAGAGATGTCGACTGGACTTGTACAACCACGGGTGAAGGACCACCCCCAGCATTGGAAGGATTAAGAGAAGGGGCTGCTGACTCGTTGTTGAGAACATGATTTGAGTTTGTATTACTCAGAGACTATTTCACATTGATAGGTGGTTGCACTATTGTAGCAACATGCACTGGTACTGCTGTATTGGCCTATTGAGTCAAAATAATTTGATACATATTTTGCATCATGGTATGCATATCCTTGAGTGCAGCCTCATGAGATTCAAGGCGTTGTTCAGTGTTTTGCCAAGTAGACGCATCTTGCTCATTATCGATTGCATAGACACTAATCTCTTTATGGTCAACAGAGGGATTGGTGGACTGGGCGGTATAACTGGAATCTCCACTATCTGTATCATATCTGAGAGGATTGCTATCCCCAGGAATTTCAAAGTCAGACCCCGAAGAATGACCCATCTCCGTCTGAGTAAGTCTTCTGTTTAGGGAGCGAGTATTGTGGTACACTCCTTCAAAAGATTCAACAAGTTGGTTGAATCTCCTCTGGCTTGCAGATGTCGGAGTACCGCATCTTGCATACCTCGTATTGTGAGGAAGTCTCCATGCCATGTTGACAGAAGAAAAGGATAATTCTTCATCTTGTGAATCAAACTGTTTAGAAGACGAGGTGTAGTACAACCGGTCAAAAATGCACTGTTTAGTAGCTGGTTGGACTGTCTAGCAGTTAATTACAATTTGATGGCAATGACAATAATGCTTATTTGGAGGCACCATTGCTGGCTCAGAACTCTCTTTCAGCTTAAGCTTTTGTACAAGCACATCACGTAAGTCAGAGGGAGAAAAAGAAGGCAGACTATACCTCTTTACATTAGGCTTGAGATGTAAACTTTTAGTGCCTTGCATATAAAGGGCAGCACTGAGTTGGGAAGCATTCCTCTATAGTATGCGATGGGGTTCTGGAGTGGAAGAAGAAGTGTTCTGTCTTTGTTCGCACAGATTTGTACATAGATCTGGAGTCTTATGTGTATTTTGTGCAGCTTCAGAAAGGGAGACACAATTTTTAGCCAGCAGTACGCATGATTTGGACACACGACGGCTGATTTATGTGCCCAGTACGGTCAAGACGTGGCAGTTGAACGCTATCTCCATTGTTGGATGTTAGTGCATGTGCACTTTTGCTTGGTCATTGATTGGCAATAACAACCTCTTTACCTTGCGGGGTACGCAAAGTCTTGGTAGCTTGGGAATGAACAATCCCCTTGGCATCGTAGTCAGTTCCTATGCCAAGAAAAGATTGGTTCACCCTTCGCTTGTTGTTGCAAAAGATTCGCAGTTTATTCTCCTTAATTGACATAAAGGCATGGCTAAGGGGTTTATCCACCAAGTCAAAATCTGGGGATAAGACAGTAGAAGAATCTGCCACGCAAGAAACTGGGGATGAGGAAACAACAAGTGGGCCTTCGTTGCTAGCATCCAAGGCTTCCTTTCCCTTGTAGATAGAAACAACAGGGTAGGAAACACGAGGCTTGGGCAGCCAAACCTTGCGAGTCTTCTTTGATTTGTTTGTGGTTGCGGATGAGGGGCTAGGACTACCCCCAGCGAACATTTCTTCATAAGCTTGCTAGTTGTATTGTACAACCAGTATCTTTTGCGTTGTTCCTAACAACGCGGTATCAAGTTGACCTACTACATTCTCGTCAGAGGAGAAGGTTTTCCCCAGCAGAGTTATCATTTTTTCTCCAGTAGAGTCACCATTTTGTTTTTCCAGCAGAGTCATCATTTTGTTGGCCATAAACAAAAAAGTTAAATGAATCTTTATTTTATAAACTTGAGAGAAAAGAAAAGGTGGTACAATAAATCCTATATGAGAATCTAAAGTATAATAATTCTGGGGAAATATATCAATAGAGATCTAATCTACGGTCGATCACTTTACTCCTTGGACCACTTGACAATGAAGAAATGCAAGAATACGCGAACACTCATAGAACTTTGTAACAAGAAAGCCTCGGCAACACTTGTAATGCCCCACTCCGCGTCAGCATTATGTATCAAGGTGAGTGGGCAGAACTTCGTTCTCTGATTCTTGCACACCTTAATAATAATCTGAGTTTTTGCTTACAATATTTTCATAAGAGAATGATAGAACCTGCCTTGTATGTTAATGAACGAACTCACCTATCTTGTCTTTGAAACGAACAAGTCTGCTTAACGAGAATCCTGATAGCTTGTCTAAGAGTGCATGAACATGTTCACTATCCCCTATGCTCCGAGAGAACCATATCGTGTGCCTGAATGTGTTCAAAGATTAGGCGGCTTGCCCCCGCAATAAAGATTGTAATCTGATGGTTCGTCTCGTCCGCATACTAGAGTTTATTTGATAATGTTTCATGCATTTGCATCGGTCGAACAATGGCTATTGGTGGAGAGCTGAACTGATGTCACGGCTGCTACCATGATAATGAAAAGCAACCATGAGTCACAGCTGCCATTAGCATCAGATAAAGAGTCATTGGTATGCTGGACCAACAGTTGCCGATCCTGAGATACTCGGGGACCGCCCTGCATTTAGCTAGTTCATTATATTGGCTTGGATAGATAGTTTGCCCCTAAGATGTGCATATATGTCTAGCTATGCATTTGTCCCTAGAGTCTCATAAGACACGCTGCACACACCCTGAAATAGAACATCAGCTTGTCTTGCTTGCTTATATTCAATATGAAAAGTCAGTTTTCTAAAAAATTTCTAAAATAATATAATATGACTCTGCTATCGAACTGCATGAAACGCACCTAGGTAAAACTAGAAAGATCACAAATAATGTAATGTTTTACAACATGATTACTTAGTATTGGTTTTAGTGAATGCTTGCTTCTGTTCAATTGTTTTATCTCATCAGTACTTATAAAAGTATTGACCCACCAACAGTTTACTTGCTTGCATGTACTGGATTGTCTGAAGGAGCGATAGGCACCCCTCAGTCCCTAAGACCCGGAAACCTGGTTTCGATTATGCCCGGAGTTGCTATCGTATAAGGGGGCATAATATAAGGAACGATGCCTTTGCTAAGAGAAACCCAAGTCCCTCGATTGTCCCGAATACTCAATTGGCTAAATGCATTACATTGCAACAATATCCCTTTCCGATGTGCGATGATAGCCAAACAAACTTGAACGATGTGGCCTTGTGCGGGCACTACCCCAGGCTCGCACGGTATCACGTTTCGGTATTTAAATGGGCCATCACTTCCTCGCACCCGCGGGACAGGCGCCAAGGTGCGGTGATTCGCGTCCGGTGCGCCACGCGCGGTGGTTCGCGTCCGGGTCATCCGGCTACGGGGGCGAGGCGGTGGTTCGGCCGGGCGTCCCCTCGGTTCGCGGGACCGGGGCGTGACATAATGGTATCAGAGCAGAATTGATTTCTTGGCCCAATCCGTTACTATGACTCTGAGATATTATCGATATGGTATTGCAATAGAGCGTTCCATACAATAAGTCCATAGATATTCTCAAAGTGCAAATATTTTCAGGACTTGATTTGCTTGATTATTTCGATTGAGTACGGCGAGGGATGAGGACTATCGCTGCTCAGAATATCAAGAAGTTTATCCTTGAAGTTTCGAGGACAAAACTTTTTGTTGGTTGGTAAGTATGTAATGCCCCACTCCGCATCGGCATTATGTATCAAGGTGAGTGGGCAGAACTTCGTTCTCTAATTCTTGTACGCCTTAATAATAATCTTAGTTTTTGCTTACAATATTTTCATAAGAGAATGATAGAACCTGCCTTGCATATTAATGAACGAACTCACCTAGCTTGTCTTTAAAACGAACAAGTCTACTTAACGAGAATCCTGATAGCTTGTCTAAGAGTGCATGAACATGTTCACTATCCCCTATGCTCCGAGAGAACTATATCGTGTGCCTAAATGTGTTCAAAGATTAGGCGGCTTGCCCCCGCAACAAAGATTATAATCTGATGGTTCGTCTCGTCCGTATACTAGAGTTTATTTGATAGTGTTCCATGCATTCGCATCGGTCGGACAATGGCTATTGGTGGAGAGCTGAACTGCATGTGTCATGGCTGCTACCATGATAGTAAAAAGCAACCATGAGTCACAGCTGCCATTAGTATCAGATAAAGAGTCATTGGTATACTGGACTAACATTTGCCGATCCTGAGATACTCGGGGACCGCCCTGCATATAGCTAGTTCATTGTATTAACTTGGATAGATGGACTGCCCCTAAGATGTGCATGTGTGTCTAGCTATGCATTTGTCCCTAGAGTCTCACAAGACACGTTGTGCACACCCTGAAACAGAATATCGACTTGTCTTGCTTGCTTATATTCAATATGAAAACTTAGTTTTCTAAAGATGTTTCCAAAATAATATAATATGACTCTGCTATCGAACTGCATGAAACGAACCTAGGTAAAACTAGAAAGATTACTAGTAATGTAATATTTTACAACATGATTACTTAGTGTTGGTTTTAGTGAATGCTTACTTCTGTTCAATTATTTTATCTCACCAGTACTTATAAAAGTGCTGACCCACCAACAGTTTACTTGCTTGCAAGTACTGAATCGTCCGATGGAGCGATAGGCGTGCCTCAGTCCCTAAGACCCAGAATTCTGGTTTCGATTGTGCCCCGAGTTGCTATCGTATAAGGGGGCATAATGTATGGAATGATGCCTTTGCTAAGAGAAACCCAAGTCCCTCGATTGTCATGAATACTTAGTTGGCTAAATGTATTACATTACAATAATGTCCCTTTCTGCTTCTTACTCGGTTGATGCGATGATAGCCAAACAAACTTAAATGATGTGGCCTTGTGCGGGTGCAACCACAGGCTCGCACGGCATCACGTCCCGGTATTCAAATGGGCCATCCCTTCCTCGCACCCACGGGACAGGCGCTGAGGCGTGGTGATTCGTGTCCGGCTACGGGGGCGAGGCGGTTCGCATCCTGGTCATCCGACTACGGGGGCAAGGCGGTGGTTCGGCCGGGCGGCCCCTCGGTTCGTGGGGTCAGGGCGTGACATAATCTGCCCACTCACCTTGATACATAATGTCGACTTCGTTCTCTGATTCTTGCACGCCTAAATAATAATCTGAGTTTTTGCTTGCAATATTTTCATAAGAGAATGATAGAACCTGCATTGCATGTTAATGAACGAACTCACCTAGCTTTTCTTTAAAACGAACAAGTCTGCTTAACTAAGAATCCTGAAACGCTTGTCTAAGAGTGTATGAACATGTTCACTATCGCCTATGCTCCGAGAGAACCATATCGTGTGCCTGAATGTGTTCAAATGATAAGGCGGCTTGCCCCGCAACAAGATTATAGTCTGAAGGTTCGTCTCGTCTGTATACTAAAGTTTATTTGATAGTGTTTCCATGCATTCGTATCGGTCGGACAATGGCTATTGGTGGAGAGCTGAACTGCATGTGTCACGGCTGCTACAGAGATAGTGGAAAGCAACCATGAGTCACAGCTGCCATTAGCATCAGATAAAGAGTCATTTGTTAGCTGGATTAACCACTGCCGATCCTGAGATACTCGGGGACTGTCCTGCATATAGCTAGTTCATCGTGTTGGCTTGGATAGATGGACTACCCCTAAGATGTGCATATGTGTCTAGCTATGCATTTGTCCCTAGAGTCTCACGAGACACGCTGCGCACATCCTGAAACAGAACATCGGCTTGTCTTGCTTATATCGCATATGAAACTCTATTTTCAAAAGATGTTTCCAAAACAATGTAATATGACTTCGTTCAGTATTGCATGTAATGAACCTAGGTAAAACTAGAAAGATCACTAGTAATATAATATTTTATAACATGATTACTTAGTGTTGGTTTTAGTAAATGCTTGCTTCTGTTCAGGTATTTTATCTCACCAGTACTTATAAAGTGCTCATCCACCAACAGTTTACTTGCTTGCAGGTACTGGATCGTCCGAGGGAGCGATGGGCATGCCTCAGTCCCCAAGACCCAAAATCCTGGTTTCGATTGTGCCCCGAGTTGCTATCGTATAAGGGGGCATAATGTATAGAACGATGCCTTTGCTAAGAGAAACCCAAGTCCCTCGATTTATCCCAAATACTAAGTTGGCTAAGTGCATTGCATATGCAATAATGTCCCTCCGCTGCTTACTCGATTGATGCGATGATAGCCAAACAAACTTAAACGATAAAGCCTTGTGCGGGCGCAACTCCAGGCTCGCACGGCATCACGTCCCGGTAAAAGCAAACGGGCCATTCCTTCCTCGCACCCGCGGGATAGGCGTCGAGGCACGGTGATGCGTGTCAGGTGCATCGAGGTACGATGATTCGCGTCCGGGTCATCCGGCTACGGGGGCGAGGCGGTGGTCCGGGCGGCCCCTCGGGGGCCGGGGCATGACATAATGGTATAAGAGCGGAATCGATTTCTTGGCCCAACAATCCGTTGCTATGACTCTGAGATTTGTCCGATATGGTATTGCAATAGAGCGTTCCATACAATAAGTCCATAGATATCCTCAAAGTGCAAATGTTTTTTGGACTTGATTTGCTTGATTGTTTCGATTGAGTACGGCGAGGAATGAGGACTATCGCTGCTCGGAATATCGAGAAGTTTATCCTTAATGTTTTGAGGACGAAACTTTTTGTTGGTTGGTAAGTATGTAATGCCCCGCTCAGCGTCGGCATTATGTATCAAGGTGAGTGGGCAAAACTTTGTTCTCGAATTCTTGCACGCCTTAATAATAATCTGAGTTTTTGTTTGCAATATTTTTATAAGAGAATGATAGAACCTGCCTTGCATGTTAATGAACGAACTCACCTAGCTTGTCTTTGAAACGAACAAGTATGCTTAACTAAGAATCCTGAAATGCTTGTCTAAGAGTGCATGAATATGTTCACTATCGCCTATACTCCGAGAGAACCATATCGTGTGCCTGAATGTGTTCAAATGATAAGGCGGCTTGCCCCACAACAAGATTATAGTCTGATGGTTCATCTCGTCTGTATACTAAAGTTTATTTCATAGTGTTTTCATGCATTTGCATCGGTCAGACAATGGCTATTAGTGGAGAGCTGAACTGCATGTGTCACGGCTGCTACAGAGATAGTAGAAAGCAACCATGAGTCACAGCTACCATTAGCATCAGATAAAGATTCATTGGTTAGTTGGATCAACCGATGCCGATCCTGAGATACTCGGGGACCGCCCTGCATATAGCTAGTTCATCGTGTTATCTTGGATAGATGGACTGCCCCTAAGATGTGCATGTGTGTCTAGCTATGCATTTGTCCCTAGAGTCTCACGAGATACGCCGTGCACATCCTGAAACAGAATATCGTCTTGTCTTACTTATATCGCATATGAAACTCTGTTTTCAAAACATGTTTTCAAAATAATGTAATATAACTCCGTTCAGTATTGCATGTAACGAACCTAGGTAAAACTAGAAAGATCACTAATAATATAATATTTTATAACATGATTACTTAGTATTGGTTTTAGTGAATGCTTGCTTCTGTTCAGTTGTTTTATCTCACCAGTACTTATAAAAGTGCTGACCCACCAACAGTTTACTTGCTTGCAGGTAATGGATCATCCGAGGGAGAGATAGGCATGCCTCAGTCCCCAAGACCCGAAATCCTGGTTTCGTTTGTGCTCCGAGTTGCTATCGTATAAGGGGGCATAATGTATGGAACGATGCCTTTGCTACAAGAAACCCAAGTCCCTCGATTTGTCCCAAATACTCAGTTGGTTAAGTGCATTGCATATGCAACAATGTCCCTCCGCTGCTTACTCGATTGATGCGATGATAGCCAAACAAACTTAAATGATAAAGTCTTGTACGGGCGCAACCCCAGGCTCGCACGGCATCACGTCCCGGTAATAGCAAATAGGCCATTCCTTCCTCGCACCCGCGGGACAGGTGCCGAGGCACGGTGATGCACGTCTGGTGCGCCGAGGCACAATGATTCGCGTCTGGGTCATCCGGCTATGGGGGTGAGGCGGTGGTCCGGGCTGCCCCTCGGGGGCCGGGGCGTGACCTAATGGTATCAGCACGGAATTGATTTCTTGGCCCAATAATCCGTTGCTATGACTCTGAGATTTGTCCGATATGGTATTGCAATAGAGCGTTCCATACAATAAGTCCATAGATATCCTCAAAGTGCAAATATTTTCTGGACTTGATTTACTTGATTGTTTCGATTGAGTACGACGAGGGATGAGGACTATCGCTGCTCAGAATATCGAGAAGTTTATCCTTAAAGTTTCGAGGACGAAACTTTTTGTTGGTTGGTAAGTATGTAATGCCCTGCTCCGCATCGGCATTATGTATCAAGGTGAGTAGGGAGAACTTCGTTCTCTGATTCCTTCACGCCTTAATAATAATTTGAGTTTTTGTTTATAATGTTTTCATAAGAGAATGATAGAACCTGCCTTGCATGTTAATGAACGAACTCACCTAGCTTGTCTTTGAAACGAACAAGTCTGCTTAACTAAGAATCCTGAAACGCTTGTCTAAGAGTGCATGAACATGTTCACTATCGCCTATGCTCCGAGAGAACCATATCGTGTGCCTGAATGTGTTCAAATGATAAGGTGGCTTGCCCCACAACAAGATTGTAGTCTGATGGTTCGTCTTATCTGCATACTAAAGTTTATTTGATAGTGTTTCCATACATTCGCATCGGTTGGACAATGGCTATTGGTGGAGAGCTGAACTGCATGTGTCACGGTTGCTACAGAGATAGTGGAAAGCAACCATGAGTCACAGCTGCCATTAGCATCAGATAAAGAGTCATTGGTTAGCTGGATCAACCGTTGCCGATCCTGAGATACTCGGGCTACATATAGCTAGTTCATCGTGTTGGCTTGGATAGATGGACTGCCCCTAAGATGTGCATGTGTGTTTAGCTAGTGATCGAAGCAGTTAGTGATCTAAGCGCATGCTGACAGTTAGTGATCTAAGCAGTTTCTTGAGCTTGGCGAGCTCGCACTGTCCTGGACTTTCTTGACCTAGCATGTACTAGCGCATATTACGAGGGGTCCAAATTTTCTCCTTCTTCATGGTGGCGCATAGAGTCGGTATTGCATGTAGTAGAAAGTGAACCAAATGCACATATCATATAGCCACAGCCTTTGACACATTCTTATTGCATATCTTCAATACTTCACAGTCTCATGTGGTGTGTGGAAAAAATACCATGTTGTGAGATACTTGTGTCAAATCTTCCGAGTCCATCAGCGAAGAATTATTATTGTAGGCGAGATATATGATAACCTCATCACCCATTATAATGGAATTACCTCTATGTGCTTAGAAAATCATTGTTGTTATAACGTGGGTTAGTAAAGGATTGGATTCCCACTTTGTATTTTAGTCCCACATTGGTTAGAGATTAGTATTACACCTTCATTGGGTTATATAAATAAGGCATTTGCCTCCCACTATGGAATTACACTAATAAGAGATCTTCTCTCCTATTTTCTTCTTCCTTCTTCTTCGTTAATTCTAACACATTATCAGCACGAAGCTCTAACGGGAGGAAATAAGCTAGAGCATCTCAGTGAAGCCGCTATTTGTGGATTCTCTACTTCGGTAATAGGTATAGTTATTTATGTTTATTTTTTTCTGCATATGCATACCCTAGGCGAAGCTTGATGCTGATATTTATACATCTCTTGGCATATCGCTAAGGCAAAAAAAATATTTTTTATCCATTCATCTCATTTCTTTAGTTAACTCTGATAGTACTCCGATATTAATCACATATAGATCTCTCAGAGAGAACGCTGGAGTTATTCTTTCTTTATTTTATATATGTTAATACATTCAGATCAAAACCATCAAATATCTGATGACCATGAACATGAATTATTTGGTCTATATATATGACTTCTGGAACATCATTGTTCGAAGCATACCATATGTGGTATTTTTGAAAGACTTCTTGAACATAATCATTGTTCGAAGCATACCATGAACATCTAGTGTTTGGTATTTACCTACGACTTCTGGAACATCATTGTTCGAAGCATACCATGAACGAGATTTTTTGGTATAAATAGACTTCTAAAACATCATTGTTTGAAGTATACACCATAAACATGAATTGTTTGATAATTTACCAAGTTCTTATGTTAACTTGTTATTATTTATCTTATGTCAAGCCTTACAAAGTATGATTTCAAGCCTCTAAACTTAGAAGGCCAGAACTTTCTCAACTGGAGATTGTATGATGAATTACACTTTCAAGCCAAAAGCTTAGGTAACGCAATTATGGTTGATAAGCCAATATTAGCACAAGATAAAGCGAAGGCTTTAATTTTCCTAAGGCATCATATTCATGATAATCTCAAGGCTGAGTACTTAACAGTCAAGGACCCCTTGGTACTATAAAATTCTCTAGCAGAGAGATATGATCACCAGAAAATGGCCATACTACCAGGTGCACTCCATGAATGGCTCAATCTATATTTCCAAGATTATAAGATAGTTGTAGCCTATAATTCAGCTATGTTCAGGATTACTTCATAATTGAAGTTATGTGGTGAAGAAGTGACAGAGCATTCCATGCTAGAGAAAATATTTACCATATTTCATGCGACTAATATGACCCTACAACAGACGTATAGGGAGAGTAATTTTAAGAAGTATTCCTAACTTATTGCTGTCTTACTCATGGCCGAAAAAAATAATGAATTATTAATCAAAAACTACACTAGTAGACCAACGGGGTCTGCACCAATTCCAGCTGAAGTGAGAATACGAGTAGTGCTCGAAAAAATATGACCAATATTAGGGGTCGAAGAAATCACAGAGGTAGAGGGCATGAACATCGTAGAAACCAAAGAAATGGCTGCAATCTGGATCCAAGGAATGATACACGGTTAAAAAAATAAGGGATTTAATCCTCGAAGAAATAATGCCCAAATTCTTAATCCAGTTGCTCCAACAAATATTTGCAAATGTTATGGAAGAGCTGGTCATTGGATGCGAAATTGTTGCACCTCACAAAAGAAAGTGGACGAGTTTGAAGCCTCAAAGGGTGTGGAGACTAATTTCATGGAGGGTACAACACACATGGATTTTAATAATTTCTTCCAAGATAAGGATGAAAACATAATTTTGGAAGACCAGTTCAACGCCATGATAGGCGAAGTCAATAAATAATTATTGTGTGCTTATCTAAGTTTATTAACTTTCCACTTTGAATAAATTGGTCATTATATGATCAATAGTCTAGGTAGTTTACTTTCTTTGAAGCAGTTTCATTTAGATTTAGATCAAGTTATAATAATTGGCAATATGCCAAGTTTAACCATTTAGCAGCATATTAATATATTATTAATTTTTTTGGAAAGGTATGGCCAATGATGATGGCATATGCTTGATAGATAGTGCAACAACTCATACTATATTAAAAACTAGAAAGTTTTTCATAATATATGCCTCAAATACTGCCAAGGTAACTACCATTATTGGACCCGTACAGATTATAGAAGATTATGGTAAGGCCAATGATGTGTTGCCAAATGAAACACACTTAGTCATTCGAAATGCATTATTCTCTAGTAGATCTAATAGAAATCTACTCAGCTTTAGAGATATTCGAATGAACGGGTTTCATATTGAAACCATAAAAAATGATAGCAAAGAGTATCTTTGTATCACCTCTAATATTGGAAGCAATAAGCTCATATTAGAAAAGTGCAAGTTAATCTCATCGGGGCTATATCAAACTACTCTGAAGGTAGTAGAATCTTACCCCATAACTAGCAAAAGGCTAAAGGATCCAAGGAATCTAATCCTTTGGCATGACAGATTGGATCATCCAGGATCGACTATGTTGAGAAAGGTCATCAACAATATCAATAGGCATAATTTATCATACCAAAGTCTTTTCTTTTCTACTGAACATTTGTGTATAGCTTGTTTATAGGAAAAACTCATTACAAGACCTTCACTTCTCAAAATAGCTTCTGAATTACCACCATTCCTTCAGAGAATACATGGTGATATTTGCGGACCAATTGATCCTGCTAACGGACCTTTCAGGTATTTTATGGTTCTAATAGATGCTTCTAGTCAATGGTCAAATGTTTCCTTACTCTCATCTAGAAATTTTGCCTTCTCCAAGCCATTTTCTTAGTTGATTAAGCTTAAGACTCATTTTTCTGACCAACATGTTAGAACGATTTGGCTTGATAATGCAGCTGAGTTCACTTCTCGTACTTTTGATGATTATTGTGCTTCCGTAAGAATAGAAGTTAAATATTCTGTCCCTCGTGTTCATACCCAAAATGGTTTAGTAGAGTCCTTGATTAAGCATTTTCAGCACATAGCAAGGCCTTTACTCATGCAATCAAATTTATCCATTTCAGCTTGGGGATATGCCATATTATATGCTGCTAAATTAATCATTGTTAGGATAACTGCATATCATAAATCTTTACCATCACAACTTGTGATAGGCCATCAACCTAATATCTCTCATTTGCATAAATTTGGTTGTGCTATTTATGTTCCTATTCTCCCTCATCGGCGCTCTAAAATGGGACCTTAGTGCCGTTTATGAATTTATATTGGTTTTGATTCACCCTCAATCATTAGATATTTGGAACCTTTAACTGGTGATATTTTTACTGCTAGATTCGCATATTGCCATTTTGATGAGACTAAATTTTTGCTGTTAGGGGAGATAAGAAAGAAAAGAATATTCTTACAGAACCATTCTCCACAAATAAATGACATAAATTATCGTGGGATAATCCCACTTTGTCTCATCTAGATCCTCGTACTAATCAATGTAAAACTGAGGTACGAAGGATATTGCATCTATAAGAGATTGCAAATCAAATGCCAGATGTATTTACTGATGTAGCTAAAGTGATTAAATCATATGTGTCCACTGCAAATGCGCCAGCTCGAATTGATATCCTCGTAAGAAAAAAAAGCAGAGTGGTTAATGAATCTACTGCACGCCAGAAGCGTAGTAGACCTATAGGTTCGAATGACTTAGTCCCTAGAAAGAGAAAATCCCCAAGTAACACATTTAAGGAGGTTACACATAACGCTCAAGAAGAGGTTATGAATGACAGATCTATACTCTCTGAAAACCCAAAAAAGGTTATTGTCTTAGAAAAGACAGAAGCCCGAGAGCAGGCTCAGGTACCTGAAAGCAAAGAGATCTCTATATTTTATACATATACAAGAGAGGTATGAGATCGCAAATATATGGCAATAGATGATATATTCTCATTCTTAGTAGCTATTGAAATATCTAAGGGCATTGATGACACTGAACCATGTAGCATCGATGAATGTCGACAAAGAAAAGATTGGCCAAAATGGAAGGATGCTATTCAAGCATAATTGGATTCCCTTAATAAACGTGGAGTGTTCAAACCTATAGTACAAACACCAAAAGACGTCAGACCGGTAGGTTATAATTGGGTATTTGTAAGAAAGCGAAATAAAAAGAATAAAATTGCTCGATTTAAGTCATGATTAGTAGCACAAGAGTTTTCTCAGAGACCCAGGATTGATTACGAAGAGACGTATTCTCCCATAATGGATGCAACAATGTTCCGTTATTTGGTAAGTCTGAAAGTTAAGAAAAAGCTGGACATGAGACTTATGGACGTTGTAACAGCCTATGTATATGGTGATTTAGATAGCGATATCAATATAAAAATCTCAGATGGATTTAACCTACCCAGCTCAAAAGCTAAGAATATGCATTCCATAAAGCTAAGACGTTCATTATACGGTTTGAAACAATTCGGACTGATGTGGTAGAACCATCTTAGTGAATATATAAAAAGAGAGGGATATGAGAATAATCCTATATGTCCATGTGTCTTCATAAAGAAATCTAAGGAGGGTTTCGCTATTGTTGCAGTATATGTCGATAACATAAACTTGATTGGGACAAGACATGAATCAATGAGACTGCAAACTATCTGAAAAAGGAGTTCGAGATGAAAGACCTCGGAGACATAAAATATTATCTTGGATTACAAATTGATCATTGCACTAATGGAATTTTAGTACATCAATCAAAATACACAGAAAATATATAAAAATAGTTCAATATAGATAAAGCTCATCCCCTTAGCACTCCAATGGTTGTTCGATCTTTCGATATCAATAAAGATCCATATCGTCCTAAGGACGACAATAAAATGATGCTAGGACCCGAAGTACCATACCTTAGTGCCATTGTGGTATTAATGTATCTATCATAATGTACAAGCCAGACATATCATTCTCTGTCAATCTGTTGGCTAGATATAGCTCGGCGCTAACTCGCAGACATTGGAATGACATTAAACATGTGATAAGATATCTTCGTGGAACTACCAACATGAGATTACTTTATACTTGTGGTTTATTTGACATCGCGAATCTAGTTGGATTTGCAGATTCAGGTTATTTATCAGATCCCCATAAAGGTCGTTCATAAATTGGATATATGTTTCTTAATAGCAATGAAGCTATTTCTTGGCATTCAATAAAATAGATAATGGTTGCTACCTCCTCAAATCACTCAGAAGTATTGGCTCTCCATGAAGCAAGTAGAGAATGTATTTGGTTGAGATCATTGATTCAACACAGTCATAGCTCCTGTCACCTTTCCCCTACCACAGATACTGCAACTATTATTCATGAGGATAATGCAGCATGTATTGTACAAATTCAAGGTGGATTCATTAAAGGAGACAGGACCAAGCACATCTCATCGAAGTTTTTCTATACTCATGAGCTTCAGAAGAACTTTGATATTGACGTCCAACAAGTTTGCTCAAGTGATAATCTTGCAGACTTGTTCACCAAATCATTGCCAAAGTCAACTTTTCATAAACTAGTTCATGGAATTGTAATGCGACATCTTCATCAGCTCACTGTTCAGGATCAACATCATCATGGAGGGTAATTATTTTTAGGGGGAGATACATTTTGTATGGACTATAACGTGTTGTACTCTTTTTCCTTAGTCATGGATTTTTTCTATTGGGTTTTTCCTGATAAAGTTTTAATGAGGCAACATTAAGCGTGTCCAACACCTATCTAAGTCATCCTAAAGATTGTACTATTTTCTTTCGCACAGGTTTTGTCTTAATAGATTTTTCTGGCAAAATTTTAACGAGGCAATAGGCTTAAAGATGGTGGTCATCCAGAGGGAGAGTTTTATAACATAGGTTACTAAAGGGTTGGATTTCCACTTTGTATTTTAATCCCACATTAGTTAGAGATTAGTATTATACCTTTATTGGATTGTATAAATAAGGCCTTTGTCTCCTACTATGGAATTACACTAATAAGAGATCTTCTCTCCTATTTTCTTCTTCCTTCTTCTACGTTTATTCTAACAAAGAAGAAAATATTCAATAGTATTAGATTTAGCGAACGTGGCACAATTTGAAAGATGAAGAAAAATATTTTTCAATCCTCACACATGGTAACGAGCATTGAAATTAAGGTTACAGAGAAACAAGTTAAAAATTAAATAGAGACTATTGATGGTAACATAGTTTTATAGGAGAAGGTAGTTACTAATTTCCAAGGTCGGGGAATGATCAAGGGAAAGATTCTATTCAATTGCTAGGTTCCATTGATTATAGAATAATGACGATAGGGCTATGTTTGAGGGAAAGGGTAAGTAACTTATAGATAGTCAGATGATCACATGGTTTCCTAAGAGGAGATATTTCACTAGGGCATGATAGTTTCCTAGATTGACACGATTAGGGAATAGATTTAAATTATTGTGAGGTTGGATGAACCAAAGAAATGCCAAGGGATCTATGATAAGTAATGCAAGAGGAAGGACATAGCTTAGTCGATGACTAACTAAAACTTATGAATGCAAAACAGGTGGCCTCTAGGCGATCTGCTAGGCGAAAGATGTATGTCTCTTCATGTTGGTTTTATAAGATACCATTCTGCTAACTATCAAGGCATGAATCTAAATTTATAATTCCCTTATATTATCTCACTATGGAAGTTAGGTTTAGTTATAATATCCAACCTTAAATTTATATTGGTTCCTCAATACTAGAGTCAAACAATATGGTCAAATTTTTAACTAAACCTAGTAGTGTCTATACTACTCTCAAGTCATACCTAAATATAGTAAGGGATAATGGTCAATCAACTTATAGATGTTAGGATACTAGGGTTTATTAGGTATACAAACTTTTAGGAGCTATCAATATTCTAATTTGTTTTCTTAGTAGTCATGCTATCCTAATTTTCTTTAAACCTAACAACAAGGATCCATATATTCTGACAAAAGGCTATACTCTATGAACCATATATAAAGAACATTCATCCCTCCAAATAGGGAGAGGTGAAGAAACAATAATTGGATGTCAAGATAATTAAGCGAATATAGTTTCGAGGGCCAAGGAAGATAAGTGAGTTTAAAGGATTCGAAACAACATCAAGTGTCAAATATGTGGATGAGATCCTATACTCTAATCATATATGCAAGCTTGCTCGGTATAGTAACATAACCGAAGCAATATGCTCTCGACCTGCATGGGCCACCACAAAAACATGTCATGCCCTAGTCCCAAAATACGTAGGACTAGAATTACGTAAGCATGCTAGCCGTATGTATATGGAAAATCCAATATATGAAAATCATAATATATACATACGTTGTATTATGAATAATAATTCACAAGTGGTATATAATGTCACAAGTCACAGGCAATACTAAATCTCATCCACAGACGCAAGTCAATAAATATAAACTAATCAATAGATCATAATGATTAAGTCTGAAAAGTATGAGGATAATAGCCGGATGGAGACAAATCCACTACAAAACTAGAACAAGAATAGAGTACAGCTACTAAATAAATAAATGACAGAAAAGTATCAACTCAACTATGAACCAATAGACTCATGTCACTCTCACATTTTCATCCAAGGGTTGTTTGGTAATTTTTATTGGGTATTAATTATTTTAGGATTTATTATAATTAATATTTGTGCATGGCATAATTTATTTATTTATTTTATTAATAATTGTTGCTAGTGTAGATTTATTTGGACTTGTGTAGTGGACCTAACCATTTATTTAGAGAGCATGAACAAACTTTTAGACTAGTCTAAGTTGAGCCTATGAATTAGGCCCATGGATTAGGAGGCTTGATTAATTAGTGAAACCATTAGACTAGAACCTTCCCTCCCTAATTAAATTCTTCATTAGAGTCCCCAAGGGGTACTTGTGTTATTTCACATGGCATGAGGAGTGTATATAGGCCAGCCCCTCCTTGGAGGAGAGAGAAAATTATTTATTTCTTTTTCCAATTCTAAATTCTAGATCTACAAATTCCCTCCATTCTCTCACCAATTCTCCACCAATTCTTCACCAAACTTTTTCTAAATTCACCATTGAGGTTGCTACACCAAGGATCTATAAGAAGGAAGTAAGGAACAAGGAAGAGGAAGCCAAGATCTACAAGGAGAGGAGCTACTTATAAATTAGGACCTTTTCATTAGAAATCCATCTCCCAATAGGTACAATTCAGTTTTTCTCCTTTTAATAAACTCTAGATCTGAGATTTTACTATGAAAAACCAATCCACATGCATAGGCTACCCATAGGATTTGGTTTCGGGTCAATTGGAGACCTACGGTGGAAGTTATGACCAAATTGGTACCAATTTTGGGAGAATTCCGAGATTGGCACATGTAGTACTTGTCAATTAATCTAATAGATCTAATTGACACTTGGTTGTTTGTTTGTGACTAGTGTCATATCCATAATTGGGTACGTGTAGGCCGTATCTTGTCAATTTGACAAAATGGGTTAATTTTGGAAGTTTTTCTCCGACACGGGGCCTTGTGCCTATCACATTGTGACACGGATACGTAGACACCCTAATTTCTATATATATTATTCATAATTTATGTATTGGACTTGTAAATGTCCTCCGGGATACGTTTGGTTGTGTGTTGGAGCCGTATCGCAAGCGTATCATAGAGAAAGTGTGATACAGGTGCGATGTGCTCCAAGTGTTTGATGTTTTGTTCTTCTCACTATACGTGCATATGTAATTATACATGTATATACTATCTATGTATTATATAGAGTATATAATAGTGTAATTTGGGTTTTTATGTTTATGTGTGTTTATGTGTATATAATAGAGTGTCTATATATATATATATATATATACATATGGGCTTATATGATTTCAGGTGATATATATCTCTATATGGGGATAGCTATATATATATATATATATATATATATATATATATATATATGGTTATGTCATATACATAGTTGTGTATAGGAGTAGGTGTCTGTGAGTAGGTGTTAAGTATTGTTTGTGTGTCTGTGTATGCTTGAGTGAGTAACGAGGGAAGAATTTGACACAGCAGAATATTGTGTGCACACTTGAAGACAGGGACAGCAACACCACTGTGTGCAGTGGTACACTTCAGGGAAGACTCGACCAGAGATCAACACTATGTGCACACCTGAAGACAAAGACAACAGCTGCAGAACTTTACAAGAAATCAGCACCTATATAGCAGCTACTGCAGGAATCCACAAGGAGAACAGCAACTGCATCTAATGTAGAGAGCAGCAGCAGAGTGAAGCATAAACACTGCAGAAAGTGTGATTTGTACTGCAGCAGCAGTTTGAGGTAGTGTAGTAATCGATCCACTGTGCAGTTTCACACTACACAGTATTAGGCTTGGTGTCAGTCGATGCTCAACACAGATCAGTAGTTGTTTTTAGTGTAGTGTTAATAGATTGTTAGTTATTAGTTGTTAGAGTTAGTTAGTTGATAATTATGTGGACAGTTACTTGGGTTTGAGTTATCAAGGTTTTGGTTAGTTAGTAACAGTGAGAGGGGGTTCTTTGTAGATCAATTCAGAGTTTGTTTTCAGTATTTTGATTAGTTGTGTAGATAAGGGTCTAGTTAGTATAGCCTCAGTTTATGGTATCAGTGGATGTGGGTAGTTAGTCATTTCTTGGTTAGTAAAATGGGTTAGATTATAGTTAGTTTAGTTGTTTAAGTGTTGTACCTTATATAGTTGACTATAGGTATATTGTGATTAAGTGTATATGCAGTAGTTGGCAAATACCTTTAGCTATATATATATATCTATCTATGTATAGAATTATTGGATTAAGTATATAAGTATAAGTGTTATGGCTATAATATACCTAAGTAGTTGTATCTATGTACATAGTATATGTATAGTTAGTTTTAGTTTATTGTATATAGTCCTTAGCTTAGTTATATACGTTTAGTTGGGTTGCCTTGAGATACCAAGGTATTCCCAAGGTTTTGGATCGATGCCTAAGGTATTAAGCTTAGGTATCAAGGTAGTTGCGATATGCATTGGTGCAAGGCGAAGGTATCATATTTATATTGTTTTGAGATATTATTATTATATGTGACTTATGTATACATATATAAAACCATATTTTCATAATTAGAAGCTTGTGTATCTTAGGATACGGCTCTTTGAGTGTTTTATTCATTCTTAGCTTACCTTGTATAATCTAGCTTCATAGTATATCGACTTAGTGATTTAGCATTAGACTCTTGCAACCTAGATTTCTTTGGTTTGACTTAGAAATGGTGTATTGACCTAGAACTTCATCACTTTACTTATTCTCATTATTGAACCTTGTATTGTGCAACATACCATATATAGGTTATGAGACACCAGCTTGGGCATCGAGAGACACACTTTGCTCAGGACTTCAGACGAGTACATTTATCTGTTTATTTTCAATTCATAATATTTTATATATACATGTTCTAGAATAGTATACATTGATTCCCGACACAGTTATTTTATGGACTAGTGTTATATGGATCCCGTCAGGAGATGTTATCCCCTACCGTGTGCAACGGGTACCCAGTCACATGTATTTTATCGTATGCATCGGGTATTGACTTTCATATGCTTCTTGTTCATCCACTATTTCGTGTGCTAGTGTGACTATATCGTGATCATGTACGTAATGTGTCATGATTGGATCCATGAGTATTGGTTGGGGAGGGGGAGTAGGAGTTGGTTATGTGATCAAAGCCCTCTTGATCTCATGTGCATGTCGATTATACACCTCATATAAATGGAGTTACCTTTATACCTTATGTGCAACCTAAACTGATCACATAACAAACTTACACTCTAAAACACATAGTTAGTATTCTTGTTCTCTACTTGCAGTTATTCTTATATTTACTTCCAGTTCTTATTGTGTTTATTGCATGTTCACCTTGTATTGTATATTCTTTCTACTTGTGCATCTTGTATCCTTCTTCTATTGCTTGTTATATATGCTCGATTATGTTATTGGAACTGCTTTCAGAGGTATATACTTTGCTCCAATCCTGACTGGATATATTTTTCCCAGATGATTGGCTAGAGGAGTTGTGTCCCACATATTACGGCCCATAGGAGGATGAGACTTTAGAGGATACTCCCCTAGATCCAGAGGATATTGTACCAGTGACCGAGGAGGTTTAGTTTATGATTAGTGATCTTGTATTAGACTATTCTTTTGTGGAGCTTCACAAATGTATTATTATTTCATATTGTGGATTATACTTTATACTCTCCTTCGCTATTCCATTCGTGCATTATTCTTCCTTAGTTTGTTTTGTGATTAAGATTTGATATACTTGTGAGATACCATATTACTCATCTGTTTGGAGTTGAGATGATTGACTGGTACCATATTATATTGTTGAGATATTTGATAGTTAGAATGACCTAGACAGCGTTCTACCGCCGATTCTGCGGTGTAGGCTGGGCGTAACCACGTACTCGTGCCCGAATATCCGGGTGCAGGTCGTGACACATTTTTAGTGGTAGCCCATGCAGGTCTAGATAGATATCGTAGTTGTGCTCGACTAGAGTATTGCTACGAGCCTGCTTTAGGAAAAATAGGATTAGGCTGAGAGTTACTCAATCACAACTAGGAAACATTCCAATATCAGTTTTGTAATCCTTATCTATTGAATATTGTCTTTCATTTTGAATAAAGTTATGTCCTTCTTTGAAGATATCACATTATATTTAATATTGATTCCGTCTTTTCAATCTGTCTTCAGGATGCCTCCGAAGATCAGATTTTATCGCTCAGGAGCAGTAGCAGCTTCCTCAGCTACTTCCCAGCCTACTGCGGATAGAGTAACAGCTACTACTGCTCCTTCTCCAGTTGAGTGGGTCGCCTCACCGGCTCAGGCTGGAGTCTCAGCAGCCGCTTTTGGGGGTGCTCCTCCCCCAGTTCAGAGGGTAGCTCCAGTTATTTTCGAGGATCTTCCGCCACCACCGCCAGTACCAGTTGATGCTACACAACTGTTTGCACTTTTCCAGATGATGATGGAGGCCCAGAGGGCCCAGGTTGAGGCACAGCACCGATAGACCGAGGTAATGAGATAGGGCATTAAGAGTGCTCACTAGGTGGCCATCACCACCGTAGAGAGGACTGCACCAGCACAGCCACGAGAGGTACAGCCCAGGCCCGGTACCATTCAGGACTTCAAAAAGTTGGATCCCCGGCCTTTCAAGGGAACAGAGGGTATCATTTATGCGGATGACTGGTTGGAGATCATGGAGCGCGTCATGCGCTTATCCCGCCTTGCGGAGGACCTGATGGTGGAGGCAGCGGGATTGCAGATGGTGGACATCGCCAGCACTTGGTTCCAGAATGAGCCACAGATCGCCGATCCAGGATTGACATGGGGTGAGTTCAGGAACTTGTTCAGAAGGAAGTTCTTTCCGCCTACTGAGAGACTTGATCTGGAGCGACAGTTCCAGAACCTTCACCAGGGGAACATGTCGGTGGAGGAGTATGCCACCGAGTTCAGTAGGTTGAGCAGGTATGTCGATTATATGGTGAGAGATCCTGAGAACCGGGCAAGTAGATTCAGAGAGGATCTGAACTGGGAAGTGAAGGCTCTCATTTCTTCGAGCTATGAGATGTATCCAGACATCTTGAGAGAGGCTCGCGAGGTCGAGAGAGACCTGAGTTGGAGGCCCAAGAGGGATCGAAATGTTTTTGGTGGCAGCAACAGCGCAGGTCCAGCCAAGAAGCCCTATTTTCAGCAGCAGAGGCAGCAGTTCCATGCGCCTATCTGAGCACCTATACAGCAGACGTACCAGATGTAGAGGCCAGCCCAGCCAGCTCGTGCTCTCCCCTTCTGTAAGAAGGCAGGGCACGGATGGGATGTTTGCAGAAAGAGGCTCGGTCAGTGCTTGTTTTATGGTTCATCAGATCACCAGCTGAGGGATTGTCCCAAAACCTTAGCTCGTACAGTTCAGGATGTAGCCCCTATCCAGAGGATACCTGCGAGACATCCGACGGGATAGCAGAAAGGACCTCCTTTACAGCCCCAGCACAGAAGTTCATGCAGCACCAGCAAAGAGGTGCACATCAGGGGCGAGCTTTTGCCCTGACCATATAGGAGACAGAGCCAGTCGGAGACGTGATATCAGGTTCAGTCTTACTTGATTCTTTTTCAGCTCATGCCTTATTTGATTCTGGTGCTTCTTATAGCTTTGTATCTGTATCTTTTGCTCTGAGACATCGTTTTGAGTCTAAACCATTAGCGAGGACTTGCAAGATCACTACCGGGGGTGGCATCATCCTGGTCAGTGATGTTTGTAAGAACCAGAGGGTTTATGTGGGAGGCCGTGAGCTGAGCGTATGTTTACTAATAATGCCACTTCTGAGTTACGATATAGTACTTGGGATGGATTGGTTGAGTAGACATCACACTAGTATCGATTGTCGTAGAAGCAGAGTTTTATTTCAGACGTTAGGAGAGCCGAAGTTCGAGTTTGTCCGAGGAGTAGAGCAGAGCGAGGGCAATTTCTGTGGAGCTTTGGTAGAAGAGCAGGAGCCGCCATACCGTTGATTACAGTGTTCTTGGATGTCTTTTTAGAGGAATTGATGGAGTTACCGCCGGACAGAGATGTGGAGTTCTCTATAGATTTAGTGCCAGGCACAGAGCCGTTTAGGATAATAAATAAGAAAAGATTTAATGAATGCAGAAAATAAGGTCTTGTACGAAGACCCGCCCTTCTTTTATATTTATAAATAAGATTGTACAAATTTGATCCTACACGAGGATGTCTAAGTACAATTTACTTAATCTGAGTGAATATTGCTATAGGTGTCTGATCTGCAGTCGATCACTTTAGCCTTTGGACCACACGATATTGAAGAAGTGCCGTGGAAGACAGGTAGCAGCTTCGAAGGTTGCTGAAGAGGGTGGATGCCCGATGCCAAAGTCGTCGATCCCTTCTCTTTGCCTAAGCTCTGGATTCTCCTTTCTTTCTCTCTCTCTCTCTCTCCTCTTTTTCTCCAACTCGTTGACCTATTTCTGATCGTTCGACCTTGTCCTCTGTTGATAGAGGTCTCTATTTATAGAGTTTTAGTGACAGTGACCACTCAGTCGGTATAAAAACTGAGTAGTGGAAAGTACAGCACCCTTTTACACAACAGTTAAAATAACCAATGCCTGCGTATAGATGATCCTTTGAATGAGCGTGTGATGCGGGTCCAACTAAGGGACAAAACATGTATAACCGCTACAAAGATCATGGCGTAGAAGCCACGTAGGTAGGTATCCCTCATATAGAAGAGGTTGGCATAGAAGCCAATGTGCTGTCACCATGGCATAGAAGCCAAATAGTTATCAAACCAGCATAGAAGCCGAATAGGCGTAGAAGCCGAGTAGGCATAGAAGCCGAGTAGGCGTAGAAGCCGAGTTGTCATAGAGGCCGAGTGGGCACAGAAGGCCGAATGGGCATAGAAGCCGAGCAGGTACCGAAGCTGAATAGGCGTAGAAGCCGCTACGTAACGTGCCAGAGTGATGATACGGACGTCCTTAGCCAGAATTACAGCTCTTGGAGATAATCAGATCTCTTGCATTAAATGCAGAGATCTGCCCCCATCCTTGAATCCTGTGCGAAGAGTAACCGCTGTCGTGGCAGTCTGTTCGTCTTCTGCGGAGCGTAAGGAGCTCACGTTTGCCTGTGTAAAACTAGGCATCATATTCCCTTGTATGTGTAGGAGCAACTCTCGCAAAGGGGATGTCACTAAACGACGGTTTGGTGACATTTAATCAAATCTCCTGCATTAAATGTGGAGATCCGCCATCATCCTGCGCATTAAATGCAGAGGCGTATTTTGAAGGTCTGCCACCATTCTGTGCATCAAACACAGAGACGTGCCTCGGGCATCTGTCAGTATTTGGCACTTTAATTACAGAGACGTGCCTTGAGGGCCTGTCACCACCCTGTGCATTAAATACAGAGACGTACCTCGAGTCCCGTACGGAGTGCAGCTTTTGATGTGGCAGGCGGTTTATCTTCCGCGGAGTGCAAGGAGCTCTCATCTGCCTGTGTAAAACTAGGCAGCATATTCCTCTGTGTACGTAAAAGCGGTTTATGCAAGGGAAATGGCAGTAAACGACAGCCTGGGTTACAGTGCCGCGCCATCATTATAGCCGTCACCTGGGTAGTCGAGTAGTATCCCTTTGTCAGAAGTCGAGACGTCAGGTTCATTGCAGGATCTGACAGGTTCATTGCAGGATCTGATAGGTTCACTTCGGAGAATACGAAGCGTCCCTAGTACACTTAAATGCTGCATTGAAAGAGGATGAGTTTTACGCCATAAAGGCGATGAAGCACCCTGTTTACGCTGAAGCAGCCTGGACATACTGCCCTACGCGGATGGTCCTCGAGCCCATATTTCACGCTGTGCTTGGTGGAGAAGTTCTGTTTGCATGTTGTAGGCTCTGAAGTCCTCTTTTTATGCTGTCTTACATTAATATGCTGCGTAGAGATATCCAGCGTATTTTTCATGCTTCTACAAGACCCCCTTCAAAGCTTTTAAATTCCTCGTAATTCGAAATGCTTTGAATAAAGCATGCACCGCTCCTCGTAACTCGCAACGTTTCTGAATGGAGTTTTGAAATGGTCGAGGCTGACTTTATGGCGGATTCATTGGGGATCGGTGCTCTCTCTCGCCTATAAAAAGGCTGAGGAGTTCTCCTATTCTTCCCACACTTCCTTTATCATACAGAGATGATGGCCAGAGTTCGTCGGGTCGACTTGAGAAAGAAGGAGATTATGCTCTTCCAGCATGTAAGGAGCCAAAAAATATGGCGTCTTCGAGCAAATATCCTCTGCAACGATGGATCATGGAAGGATATCATAGCCTCCTTTGCTCGGGATAATCAGCAACTTTGTATGGTGGTTCTTCGGGAGAGAAGAAGAATCATATTTCACCACGCTGCTTGCAAGTGGCACCGTCTCCCGTTACCTCCGGGGACGAGAGCAGACAGACTAGCTCTGTCCCTGCTCGAGTGGCGGTGGTCTGTAGGTAAGCAGATTTACCCTGCTTTCCTTCTGTTGGAGGATGGGTCTATGCCCATTTTTGTATCCTTCCGCCACTGATTATCTTCTTGTTCATCGACTGTGGATGTCGACGAACCGTCTTGGAAGAAGAGGAAGACCTTCACTAATGTGAGAACCTGGTAGAACAGCTTCTCGGTGCGATCTTCAGACGATGATGAGGAAGCCCTTTGTCAACGGGATTTCCCTCATATATAGTCGTGAAAATAAAGAAAAAAACCCTTGTAGACTGGATTTCCCTCACGTAATCATGCTTTTTAATTTTAATAAAATCGTCTTTCTTCTTTGTATATGATCATGTTGCCATACTTTGCTGTGAAGTCTGAATATGTGTAGCTTCGACACGTCTGATTTTTTATGCCGACTCTGTTTACAAAGAGTGCTAGATCCTGTCCTATCTTTTACGCATAACTTAGGGATGCGTAGAAAGCCGCTTAGCAGTCGAGTGTTCGAACTGTCCTGCTGTTTAGGAGTGAGGAACCGCGTAGAATCCTGAACTGTTACTTCTGATAAACAGAATTTTTTTGTTTAGACATCATCTTCAAGAATGATTTCTCAAAAATCCCTTTGGGACGGGGCGAGAAATGGCTGTCAAGCTGATTTGCCATCTTGGTAGATGAAATATTCAGACTGGAGTCTGGATGAACTTCGAATCGACCCATGAAAAAGAGTAATTTTTAATGTTGAACTCTGTATGCTTCGGATACTTGGGATATCTTGAGGTCAAAAAGGAGTATCTTCTGTGTGAACTTCTGTAATTGACCGCCTTGAGGATCGTTCAGATGTACGCGTACTCTGGCCTGCATATCTTTCAGATATGCGGGAAGTCATGGAGCACAAAATCATAAGTTGGCAGCCTCTGAGCGTAAACTAAACACTATCGAGCGTGAAATCATAGACTTGTAGTTCCTGAGCGTGAAGTCGTAGGTTTATAGCCTCTCGAGCATAAAAGCTACCGAACACAAAGGCATCCGGGCGTAAAACCCGACTTGTAGCTGTCGAACGTAAAGCCGTAGATTCATAGCTGTCGAGCGTAGAAAGCTCCTTAGCGTAGAACTGTAGATTTGTTGCTTCTGAAAAGAAAAATTTTTGAGCGTGAAGTCGTGGATCCGTCGCCTCTGAGCGTAAACTAAGCGCCACCGAGCGTGAGATCATCGATTTGGTATCTGCTGAGCGTAAAGTCGTAGGTTTGTAGCCTCTCGAGCATAAAAGCTACTGAGCACAAAGGCATCCGGGCGTAAAACTATAGACTCATAGCCTGTGAGCATAAAACCGTAGATCTGTAGCTGTCGAGCGTAGAAAAGCTCTTTAGCATAGAAACCACGAACCTGCTTTGCGCAAAAAACTTTTTGAATTCGCTGACTGTCCGCCTTCTCTGAATAAGTAGGCTGACGTGGGACCCAATCATAACCGAATATTAATTAGGAGATTTGGTTCGAGGTCCGAGGAGTCCATCCGAACTCTATATATATCCCAAATTTCTGAGGGGAAAAGTTTCCATCCGTCTTCTGCGAGAGAAAGCTTTCGACTGTTCGAGTTCTTCAAAGTTTCCTCTTCGAGTCTTCAAAGTTTCCAGTAATGGCTTCGAAACAAACTTCCTCCAGTAAGGGAAAGAAGGTTGATTCTTCTTCTCGTTCCTTCTCTCAAGCGAGAGAGTCTCTGGTTGGACAAGGCGAACTTCATTCTGAGCGGAGCATCCCGCCGACGAGTAGCGCACCCGGCCTGGAAGGTAGAGCTCTTGGAAAAAAGAGAATGACTGAAAATCCTTCGCACACGTTGAACGTGACCACGCTAGGTCATCTTCTGTGCTGATAGCCTCTTTGAGGAAGATGATGCACGGAGACGTTTCATCTTTTTATGCCCATATTTCTAATGTGTCAGCGTAAGAACTCCATATTTTTCGCAGTCGAGCGTAAAAGCTTTGACCGCCGAAAACTTGGTGTATACTATTAAAATTTGAGTTTTATGCTTGTGGATGAAAATCCTGGCGTAATAACTCAATTTAATCAATCCGACGTAAAGCACAGACCGTATACTGCCAATCTTGAATTTTATGTTAAGGAGATGGATTCCAGCGTAAAGGCTCAAGTTTCACAGTCTCGGCGTAGAGCACGGACTGTTGATTTTTTTGCGGATGCTGCAAGTCCCGAGATGTCTAGTTAGGAAATGACGTGTTTCTTTTGTACTTTTGCAGTTAACTTGCATGAGTCACCGCTAGCTGAAGTGATGGACTCTGCCACCGGGATGCTGCACTCCAACTATCTGGAGGATCTATCGCACGTGACATTTCCTATCTCCGGGCCCCAGTATCCCGAACGAAGGGCAATTCTGATATCGGCTCAGGGCGAGCGAACGCTGATGAATTTGATCAACGGGGAGCCCCTAACATACGTAGACGGGGAGCAATACCTGAAGCCGACTTTCCTCTACGGGGACATGATTGACAAGCAGTCTCAGACAAAGCCTAAGAGAGAACTCTGGGTTTTCCCTGCCCTTGATTTGGTCTTGTACCTGCCCAATATGCCGAGAGACTACCCCATCTCGGCCTTCTTCCATACTACCCATCCCAGGAAGATGTCATGGACGCTGACCCCCGATCTTCACGGCAAGCCAGGGAAGATCTTTCATCTGAAAGGAGCTGATCAGGGGTCGTTTGTCAGCCGCCCTTCTGGCTCTGTAACATTGTTCAGGGGGCTGTACCCGGGCAGTGTCCCGAGTGAAGACAGTTTGGTGATCCAGCCGGTCCAGTTACCGACTTTCTGTAATGATTTTATGGGGCATGGGGGAGTATACCCTAAGGTGAACCATCGGTGTGGAGGGTGGATCACCCTTTCAAATCTTCGATGGGCTCGCTTAGTTGATTGGGCCTTGAAGCATTTTCAGACTGAGTTGGAGAACATCGATTTGTTTGCAGCTGTGAGTGCTACCAGTGTTGGGTTACCTCCTTACCCTAACCTGTTCCTGGCACTGATGGAGCAATATATTTTGCTCACCGGGACTTTTGCCACTCCACTGGGGGAGTTGCGATTGGCCCTGCATGAGATGGCAGAGATCTCAAGACTGCCAATGGGGGACACTCCATACGAACAGTATGTTCCCACGAACCGGGAGCTGGGGGTTCAAACCCTCGGGTAGTGGAGGTCTATCAAGATTTGATGTGCCACTACCTCGCCTGCACCGCTTTTTATGATGAGCCCTCAGATTTGGCTCACATCAATAAATGGACGTCCTATCTTTTCTTCCACCGGTCCAGGACTGCCAAGCCGGAGAAGGTATTGGAGGGCAAGGATCTGCCTATGAATCCCCTGAGTGCGCTTAATGCTCAGGTAGTTGACGACCTTATAGTGGATGATGGTGCTCCGGACCGGTTCCTCGACGAAGGGACGGGAAAGTATCCTAAAGGCACTAAGGCCTATAGCTATTTTAGGTGCTGTCGCAGGCCTCTGTCCAGGGAGGCTCAACTGGCTGGCTTCCTCTCTATATGGCTGTGCCGAGTAGTAGTGCCTGCCGTCGCATCTACGGACCGCATTAACCCCAACACGCTATGGCCTGCAGTGCGTCTGGTGTTCGGGGCAAGACTGGGCTTGCTCCCTGCCATGGTGTATCGTATACAAGCTGGTCTGAGGGCCATGACTGATGGGCTACTCGTCGATGAGATTCGGCATGATAGCTTTCCCAGGATAGAATTACCATACCTGTATTTGATGGGGTGGTTAATTCTCCATAACCCCCGGGTGATGTCTCCCGGTTCCGGCAGTAGTTCGGGGGGTAGTTTCTTGTTGAACTACCGGAAGTCTTCCTGGAATGTGAACACAGTTATAGACTGTCGACGGGCGCTAGGCTTCAGTCATAGTTGGAAGCTTTTCTGCACCGTCCCTCTTGTACATCGCAATCAATCGGGGATTAGGCTCGAGGATTCGGGTAGAGAGAAGACTATTCTTTCTCCCGAAGCTTTTAATTGGTTGGTCTGTATCAGACCATCCCATCTGTTGTACAGAAGCGAAGATTATTGCTTCTTGGAGCCCTACTTGCCCAGTCGGTTTGCCCGGCAGTTTGGGTATAATCAGTTGTACATGGGCAATGCCGTCACCAGCTTCAGGTCCAGAGGTGGACTCATTGATGGAGCGAGGGGATGACGATATTTTATCATGGGCTGCACTGGGGTAATTTTTATCGTGCCGGTCATCACACTCTCCATGAAGCTGCGCATCCTGCATTCGTATGCCCAGTTCTATGTGGCAACGAACACCTTCCATCACAATTTTGATATGCATGGAAGCTTTAGGGTACCCTCTTCCAAGCCTGGGGGAAGAGTTAAAGTCCCTTCGATTTCTTCCGATGAGGGTGAGGAGTCCGTTACCCCGGCTGAGCCTCTGGTGTCGGTCCCTAGGGGTGAAGTACCTCCGCCTGCAGGGGCTTTGGTAGTTTTTGGGAAGCGAAGGGCTCCTGCTCCCAAGGAGACTTTCCCTTGTAAGAGGAAGAAGAAGATGGTAAATCGTTCTCTCAGAATTCCTGGCATTGAGGCTCCTGGAGGTGAGCTTGCATCTCCCCGTGTTGGAGACGATTCTTTGATTGGAGGTTCCTTGCCTTTTAGAGAGGGACCTTCTACAGTTCTGGCTGGTGGAGCCGAAGAATCTCAGCTGGACACTGGTGTCGCGGCTATTGCTTCAGGTAGTGGAGCGAGGTCGCCTTCGGGGCTGAGTATAATAAAGTTCCGTATACCTTTAGCCGGATCGGCATTGGGAGGGACTTCTGCCGCGCCTGCGAGCGCACCTAGCGCGATTCCAGCCGATGAGCCTCGGTTGGATTTTGAGGAGGACTTGGAAGACTATCTGTCAGCTTCTGTTAGCAGACCCCTTTCCCCAGGTATGATAGCTCGCCTAGCATCATTAAGAAATGATTTAGCTGTACAGGCTGCGGATGCGACATATATGCCGTCGGCCACGGGTAAATATCGTCTTCACGCCTTTTCTTTTAGGAAATTTAACATTATGCTGACATTAACTTCCTTTCGTCCTCCTTTCAGGGGAAGACCTCTTTGGGGAGGGCAGTATAGATGCGCCCTTTGGCTCTGGTGGCGACACGGATGTGGCCAATTTTGAAGAGGAATCATCTTCAGGTGCCGGCTCGCCTGTCGACGAGGTTCCGATATCTCAAGAGGAGGACGAGCCTGTCATTGCGACAATGCCTCCTTTGAGTATGCTGGTATCTTCGTCCGGTATTGGCGATTCTTCTTTCGTCGTACCTCCTGTTGAGGCGACGGCCATGGCGACATCGTCTGTGGTTATTCCTGGAGGGGGAGTCGCCACGATTGCGGATACTCCCCGCGTTTATGCGGACCTAGTTGCACTGACCGAGCAGTACACCGGTATCTTCTATACCACTTTGAGAACGCTAATGTCAATGGTATTGGCGAAGAAGCTGGACTTTGCGTCGCTGAATAGGTCCTCTGGGTTCTTGATAGAGGCGATCAGGGAATTCGGTGATACCGGGGTGTAAACTCCCTCACCCAAAATATGTATTTTATGTATATTTTATATTATTATATTTATTATAGATGTTGAATTTATTTAGAATATTCTCTTAGTTAATTAGAAAATAAATTTTTTTAGTATATTTACTTATATAAATATTTATTTAGAATTATTTTAGGCTATTTTAGATTATTGGGATTTTTTCATAATTTTTAGTTAATTAAAAACTAGTAACACTAATTTTTGAGGACTTTAAAGAATTTATTTTATGTTCAAACTTAATTAAAAATATCCCAAAATTTTATTTTAGGTTCTAAATAATAAAATATATTTTCTAGAATTGTTTGGGAATTTTTTGATTATTTTTAGCATTTATTTCGAGTTAATTATGAAAAACTGAATTAAAAACTAATTTCTGAAAAAGAAAACCCAAAAAGTAATTATTTCTGCCCAGTCAGCAAACAGGGGGCCCACATGTCAGCCTCCCGCAGCAAACAGTGCCGGGCCCGCCTGTCAGTGACTGTGGGGCGGGCAGCGTTGGATGGCTGCCACGTGTCAAGATCTGAGCCGTGACTGCTTTCTCTCTCCTCTATATATATATTAGTTTAAGTTTATTTCTAGGGTTTTCCTTCAGCCGAATTTTGGAGAATTGCCATCTAGGGTTCCTTCATCTTCCAGAAGCCATTGCGCATAGCTTCGGACTCCAAATGAGGCCTAGTTTTTTTTGTTAGAAAGATGTTGAGGTTAGCTTTCTGAGTATATAATTTGTTTTACGAAATTATTATTATTAAATTCTGGAAAATTCGTAGAATATAGCATGTCCAAAAATAGACGTGTTTCGATGTTTTCGTGATTCCGGGAGAACCAGGCATCAGAATCACGCACGGTTTAAAGTTTCGGAAAGCTAATGTCGAGATCATTGACATATGTTTTTTCCAGAATTTATTTCGAAATATTTTTATATTGTTAATTCTGTAGAACTTCTAGGGTAAAATTTAACCATCGGTGCACGATACAAAATTTGTATGTGCCATAATTTCCAAACGAATTTGAATTCGGACGAGCCATAAATTCCAGCATATTTTTGAAGCTGAAATCTACAGAAAATCATGCATGAAGTTGAGTTTGTATCGGTTGACTTTTCGGTCAACAGATCGCCTCGATTTGCGTGCCATGAGTCTCGAGTTGATAAAATTCAGTTTCTTTGGACAAAATTTAGGAATTAACATAAAAATCAGAAAAATAAGATTAAAATAGGATTTTAGAGTAATTATTCCAGAATTAAATAAATTAAAATAAATTATCTTTTGACGTGATAAATTTGTAATACATAGGCTATTTGGACTGTGACTTGGACTCTGATTCATACCAGCAGCAGGACCCTAGGCAAGATACCTTGCCAAATTGCTTACAGTATTTTATATGCTTAGTATATTTCTGTATATTTATTGCATTTATGTTTATTTATTGCATGTGTAGTTTTCTTCCAGTCATTACTATGTATTAGATATGTTGACACACACTTGACACCTAGTATCATGAGAGGACAATCATTAGGCGTATGGGCTTTAACCACTCTGGTAAACCATAGTAACTAGCACGCACTATGGTGGTCGTGTCCGATGGTCGCTACCCCCGAGGTATGTCGATTGATGGAGTCCGAGGGTCACTACCCCAGAGGTATGTCGGCTGATAATGTCCACTGACGAGCGTGAGGTTGTGAGGATTAGATCGAGTAGCCTACCCTTACCCATACATCGAAAAGTTGTCCTTATTTGCATTCATATAGATTGTCTTGTACAGCGTACTTATTTATTTTCAAATTATATGCATGTCTACTATATTCAAGTTGGCTCGTTTTTCTGTATCTTGTTACGTCCCTCTGAGGACCTGGTCCGCTGCCAGGTGTACCTGTTCTTGAGTATTTACAGGAGCACAGATTTGGATGGCTATAGATGCTTCGTGGACGTCTTCTCTCGAGCCGTGATTGATAGCTGGTACTTATATTGTTTGATGGTGTTGTACTTATATTGTATTTATTTTTTCCATTCGAGTTGGTAGTGGATTTGTTTCCATCCAACTATCATCCTAGATACTTCTTATTGAGATCTAGTTTCATAGATACTGTTTATTTATTTATATATGATTTTGGTGGATGAGATTTAGATTTTACCCTGTGACTTGTATTACAGTTATACCACTTGTGGATTTGATATTCATATTACAGCGTACGTGTGGATTTGGTTTCCATATATTGGAGTTGCCATATCCATGCGGCTGGCATGCTTACGTGTCCTAGTCCTACGTATTTTTGGGACTGGGGCGTGACACGGGGTAGCTGATGCCCTAGAGACGATGGTTAATGGTTTGGAGCAACCTATTAACGAATACTTGCAGCTAGCTCGAGGCAACATTGAAGCTCTGGTCCAGGCCAGATACGACTCCTTGACTGCACATCTTGTTGAAAAGAAGGAAGGTCTAAATAAATTCATCGAGACTAACCAGCAGGAGATGGACAAAGGAAAAGTCGTTTTGGAGGAGACTATCGCCTTTCAAACGAAGTGCCAGGCCGAGCATGACGGCAATGTAGCGAGGGTCCGCAAACTGGAGACAAAGCTTGCTCAGGCAAAGGAGTGGGCTTCTCAGTCGTCGGAAGGTCTAGATATGGTGAATGGTCGACTGGTCGCAGCACAACAAAACTTGGCGAGTGCAAGAGTCGCCCGTGCCGGTCTCCTTCGGGATAGAGCCGAACTGTCCCTCCTGATAGATGACGAGGCACGGTTGGAGCGGGTCCGCGCTGATGTCTTGGATTCCGGGGCTGAGAGGATGGCCGTACTAGCGCAGCAGCTTCGCGACCTGACCGCTTCCCCTTCATGATATACTTTTGCTTTTCAAATATACTTTTGCTCTTTTCTGGGAATAATAAAGAGACTTTTTATCTGACTTTGTGGACCCATCATTTCAGAATATAAATGAGAGGTTTGGGTAAAAGTGATATCAGAGGTAGTATGGACATGATATACTTTCGGTAAGCTTTAGCAGAGCATATCTATTCAGAGGTCATATGGACATGATAGAATATGATCCAACTAGTTTCGTTTTGGAAGTAGTTTTGTCAGAATGAGATCACCTTATTCCACTTGAGTAGAGGAGGTTTAAGCATAGTACCTTTTCAGGAATTTGCCACTGATAGGAGCCATTAGCAGGTATCCATTAGGCTGGGCTAACCTGTAAGCGCCGTTTGAGAACGTTGTCTCGATCACGTAAGGGCCTTCCCATTTGGGCTGGAATTTGCCTTTACTCCTGTGAGTAAGAATCATCGGCCTTCTTACAGCTAAAACTAGCTCGTCGGCTTTGAACACTCTTTCCTTTACTTTTTGATTAAAAGTTCTGGAGATGCATGCTTGGTAGCGCGCGATACGCTGCTGAGATTGGAGGCGTTTCTCGTCTAATCCTTCTAGCTCTTGAAGCCTTAACAGGTCATTCTTTTCTTGAGTTACCTCATTAGCCACGGCTATCTTGAGTGACGAAATTAGAATCTCGATAGGAAGGACTGCTTCACTCCCGTAGACCAATGAGAATGGCGTGCAACCTGTCGGTGCTCGTACTGTGGTGCGGTATGCCCAGAGATATTCTCCCAGTTTCTCATTCCAATCTCTCTTGTTCGAAGAGATGAACTTCTTCAAGAGTTTGATAATGGTTTTGTTGAAGGCTTCTGCCAATCCATTAGCAGCTGGATAATATGCCGTGGAGGCCACATTTTGTATCCAATTTTTATCGCAGAATCGGTGGAACGCATGGCTGATGAACTGAGGCCCATTGTCATGGATTATCCTTCGGAGAACCCCGAAGCGGTAAATAACGTGATGCTTGATGAAGCTGGTCACGTTAGATGTCTTTACCTCAGTAAGAGGGATCGCCTCTTCCCATTTGGAGAAGTAATCCGTGATGGCCAGTATGAACTGGTGACCTGGGAAGAAGACGGATGAATAAGACCAATGATATCCATACCCCATGCTTCGAAAGGCCAGGATGCCACCGTAGGATGTAGATGTTCAAACGGTTGATGTATGAAGTCTACATGAACCTGACAGGCTCTACATCATCTGGCATACTGGATTGCATCTACGATCATAGTGGGCCAGTAATAGCCCATTCTCCTGATACGATCCTGTAGCTTAGGACCGGGTTGATGCGCCCTGCATATGCCGTCGTGAGCTTCACAGATAATCCGCTGTGCTTCATCACCAGAGAGACATCGTAATAATAGCCCGTCATAAGACCGATGATATAGGCATTGTGACGGTGTGTCAAAATAGAAGCGTAATGATCGTCTTTTGACAGATATTGCTTCTTTAGGATCTTCTGGCAAGATTCCATATGCTACGAAATCTATAAAGGGACTTCTCCAGTCTCTCTTGGGAGGATCTATGTCCACCGTGTAGCTGCATTCGATGTGAAAGTTATTTTTCACATATAATAAGTCTTTGTTAAGAAGGATTACCGAATTCTGCCTTCTTATAGGGGTAGCTAAATCTGCAGCTAGACTGGCTAGGGCATCAGCTTCCAGATTCTACGACCGAGGTACATGCTCTAGGAAGAAACCTTGAACGTCATGGCTATCTCGACCGTTGTTCGGTGATAGGGGATGAGGTCAGGATTTCGAACTTCATATATTCCTCTGACTTGGTTGACGATCAGCAGAGAATCACCGAAGGCTTCCAGAGATTCGACCCCCAGCTCTTTAGCGACTTGGAGACCGATTAGTAGAGCATTGTATTCCGCCACATTGTTAGAACAGGGCTCGCTAAGAGAATATGCTCGGTAGATAACGAGTTTATCAGGAGTGACTAGGACGATCCCTACTCCTGAAACCACATTTCCCCTGGGACCAGTCCTGGAGGATCCATCGAAGAACAGTTGCCATGCATCGCCTTCCGTTGCAAAATTACACTCTGCCACTTCGTCGGGAATGTCCTCGTACAGTTTGGAGGCCTCCGGGATCGGATGAGCAGCTAAAAAGTCAGCCAATGCTTGGCCTTTGACGGACTTCTGAGGGACGTACACCATGTCATATGGCGTTAATAACATCGCCCAAGTCGCGAGTCGGGAATTAAGAACACTTGGCTTGCTCATCAGTACCCGAAGAGAATTGATCCTGGAGATGATATGAATGGTTTGGCCCATGACATAGTGTCGTATTTTCTGGATAGCGAACATCAGGGCCAAGCATTCTTTCTCTACAGGGTTGTACCGGTGTTCGGCTCCGACCATCATCCTGCTGAGGTAGTAAATAGCCTGCTCGTGGCCCATAATATTCTTTTGTACGAGAAGAGCTCCCAGGGAATGATCCATTGCTCGGACGTACAGCACGAACGGTCTTCCTACGACAGGACGTACCAGAACTGGCAGACTAGTGAGGTAGCGCTTGATATCCTCGAACGCTTGCTGACAGGCTTCATCCCATACGAAGGATATACCTTTCTTCATGAGGCACGAAAAGGGCTGGCATCTCCCGGAGAGGTTAGATATGAATCTTCGGATATAAGCCAGATGACCTTGAAATCCCCTGAGTTTCCTCAGATTGCGGGGCGGTCGCATTTCTAAGATGGCCTTGACTATATAAGGGTCCACTTGAATGCCTTTGGCGGTGATGACAAATCCCAGAAATTTGCCGCTAGATACCCCCAGAAAGGACTTTGTAGGGTTCATTTTGAGTTGATGTTGGCGCATCAATTCAAATACTGTCTTCAAGTCTTGGATATGATTATCCCTGAGGCGGCTTTTGACAGCTACATCGTCCATGTAACACTCCATTGTCTTGTGTAAATGCTTATGGAATATGTTACTCATAGCCCATTGGTACGTAGCCCCAGCATTCTTTAATCCGAAGGGCATGACCGTATAGCAATATACCCCCAGTGGTGTCCGGAAGGCGGTATGCTTCTCGTCTTCAGGATGCATCTTGATCTGATTGTATCCCGAGAATCCGTCCATGAAAGATATACGTTCAAAACCGCATGTATTGTCGATCATGACGTCTGTTATGGGAAGAAGGAACTCATCCTTGGGGCAGGCTGCATTCAGATCTCGATAATCCATGCAGATACGTACTTTCCCATTCTTCTTCATGACCGGGACAATATTGGCGACCCAGTCGGGATATTGTTCCTCACGGATGAAGCTGCATGCTATCAACTTCTTGACTTCAGCTTCAATGGCATCCATCATGTCTGGGCAGAACCGGCGTTGGTGCTGCTTCACAGGCTTTGAATCGGGCAGTACGTTGAGTTTATGAGTAGCCACCTTTGGATCAAGACCTGGCATATCCTCATAATTCCACGCAAAGACGTCGATATACTCTTTTATCAGTTGGGTAATTTTTGCCCTTTCTTCTTTGGAAAGGTTGTTACTGATAAATATCGGCTTTGGTGAAAGTTTATCCCCTACGTCAATTTGGATAACTTCATCTTCAGTGGGAGGTTCTCTCTGCTCAAAGCAGAACTCCCATTGTGTATCCATCTGCTGAGCCCAAGCGTCATTCTCAAATGGTTTGGATTTTTGTTCGTCTGATTCGAAGGAATCCATCGCTACCATATTTGCTGATAATGTTTTCTCGAGAGCGTGAGATAAGTCAGAGGGCGATAAGCTATCTTGAAAAGAGGAAAAGATATCCTCGTTCGACTTGGAAATCGTAAGGAAGGTGGCATACCCTAACCCGAAACGGGTTTGTTGATAGTGGGGATTGTCGAGCAGCGGTGTTCGTCTGCCTTTCCCGTAGTTGAGGCCTTGTTTCAGCTTCAAATCATAACCCATGCTTTGCATAATATTTAATGCTTGCGGGCTATATCTATGGGTTTGTATCCTGCCAGTTTCAGGCTCACAAAATTCTTCCTGTATGATCGGGGTGTTCCGCCTGCGACCGAAGATTATTGGATGCTGATCGTCGCGAGTTGGTGGAATAAAAAAGATGGAATCTTCGTGTGGTCCACCTGTCATGACGATATTAGACGTTGACGTATCTTCCCATAAGATCTTCCCGCATTTGATCGTTAGGGGAACTGAAGCCTGTTTATGACTCTTGTCTTTGTGTTTCTGGATCAGATAATCCCGTAGGTCAGGAGGAGTTACAGAAAAAGAAGATGATGGCTTATTCCTTCTGTTCCCATTGGTAGGCATGCGGATGATGGGAGTCATAGTCTTCCCTGTGCCACCCGTATACAACAGGTTGGCCATCTGAGTGGCGGATAATCCCCGGGGAGGGTGTCTTTCCGCAACTGGAGCCTTCTTTACGCTTAGGGACTTCGCCTGGCATAATTTGGAGCTTCGCTCTGGTTGGCGTAAAGTTGAGGATGTCCTCAGGCGGCCATCAGCGTCTCGCATAATTTGGAGGGCGTGCAGATTGTTCCCTTGCTGGTGTAAAGGCCGAGAAGTTGAGTAGTCCGCCGCTTGCTTTCTCTTGCGGAGATCACAGGGATCATCTGGTTCTCCATAGAGGTCAGATATTATTTTACGCGCGGAGCGTGTCTTGTACTTCTGATTTGGCGTTGAGGCTTTATCAAAAGTTTTGTCTGTTCCGCTAGGGACGGGAGACTGAATTTCACGCGCAGAGCGCGGAGTATACTTCTGGGTTAGCGCTGAGGCATTGCCAGAAGTTTTGTCTGTTCCGCCAGGGATGGGAGACTGAACTTCACGCACAGAACGCGGAGTATACTTCTGGGTTATCGCTGAGGCATTGCTAGAAGTTTTGCCGGTTCTGTCAGAGACAGGCGACTGAATTTTACGCGCAGGGCGCGGAGGGAGCAATGCTACAACCTCGTTGGTCGGAGAGATCGGAGAGTCCACAGGAATGGTAGAGGATGTCTTGGGCATCCAGACCTTACGCAGCTTCCTATTATTTTGGACAGAGAGAGAGTGAGAGCTGCCCCTTGTTCGGAGCATATCTTCGTAGGCAGACTGGTCGAACTGGACGACCAGTGTCTTCTTCACGGATCCCACGGATACCGCATCGTATCGAGCAATAGCTTCCTCATCAGAAAAGAAAGATGTCCCCAGGAGAGTCGCCATCTTGTTTAGGATAATAAACGAGAAAAGATTTGATGAATACAGAAAACGAGGTCTTGTACGAAGACCCGCCCTTCTTTTATGTTTACAAACAAGATTGTACAAATTTGATCCTATACGAGGATGTCTAAGTACAATTTATTTAATCTGGGTGAATATTGCTATAGGTGTCTGATCTGCAGTCGATCACTTTAGCCCTTGGACCACACGATGTTGAAGAAGTACCGTGGAAGACAGGTAGCAGCTTCGAAGGTTGCTGAAGAGGGTGGATGCCCGATGCCAAAGTCGTCGATCCCTTCTCTTTGCCTGAGCTCTGGATTCTCCTTTCTTTCTCTCTCTCTCTCTCTCTCTCTCTCTCCTCTTTTTCTCCAACTCGTCTACCTATTTCTGATCGTTCGACCTTGTCCTCTATTGATAGAGGTCTCTATTTATAGAGTTTTAGTGACAGTGACCACTCAGTCGGTATAAAAACCGAGCAGTGGAAAGTACAGCACCCTTTTACACAACGGTTAAAATAACCAATGCCTACGTATGGATGATCCTTTGAATGAGCGTGTGACACAGGTCCAACTAAGGAACAAAATGCATATAACCGCTACAAAGATCACGACGTAGAAGCCACGTAGGTAGGTATCCCTCGTGTAGAAGAGGCTGGCATAGAAGCCAATGTCTGTCACCATGGCATAGAAGCCAAATAGTTATCAAACCAGCATAGAAGCTGAATAGGCGTAGAAGCTGAGTAGGCGTAGAAGCCGAGTGGTCATAGAGGCCGAGTGGGCACAGAAGGCCGAATGGGCATAGAAGCCGAGTAGGCACCGAAGCTGAATAGGCGTAGAAGTTGCTACGTAATGTGCCAGAGTGATGATGCGGACGTCCTTAGCCAGAATTATGGCTCTTGGAGATAATCAGATCTCTTGCATTAAATGCAGATATCTGCCCCCATCCTTGAATTCTGTGCGAAGAGTAACCGCTGTCGTGGCAGTCTGTTCGTCTTCTGCGGAGCATAAAGAGCTCACGTTTGCTTGTGTAAAACTAGGCATCGTATTCCCTTGTATGCGTAGGAGCATCTCTCGCAAAGGGGATATCACTAAACGACGGTTCGGTGACATTTAATTAAATCTCCTGCATTAAATATGGAGATCCGCCATCATCCTGCGCATTAAATACAGAGGCGTGTTTTGAAGGTCTGCCACCCTTATGTGCATCAAACGTAGAGACATGCCTCGGGCATCTATCAGTATTCGGCGCTTTAATTGCAGAGACGTGCCTTGAGGGCCTATCACCACCCTGTGCATTAAATGCAGAGACGCACCTCGAGTCCCGTACGGAGTGCAGATTTTGACGTGGCAGGCGGTTTGTCTTTCGCTAAGCGTAAGGAGCTCTCATCTGCCTGTGTAAAACTAGGCAGCGTATTCCTTTGTGTACGTAAAAGCGGTTTACGCAAGGGAAATTGCAGTACACGACAGCCTGGGTTGCAGTGCCGCGCCATCATTATAGCCGTCACCTGGGTAGTCGAGCAGTATCCCTTTGTCAAAAGTCGAGACGTCAGGTTCATTGCAGGATCTGACAGGTTCATTGCAGGATCTGACAGGTTCACTTCGGAGAATACGAAGCGTCCCTCGTACACTTCAATGCTGCATTGAAAGAGGATGAGTTTTACGCCATAAAGGCGATGAAGCACCCTGTTTACGCTGAAGCAGCCTGGACATACTGCCCTACGCGGATGGTCCTCGAGCCCATATTTCACTCTGTGCTTGGCGGAGAAGCTCTGTTTGCATGTTATAGGCTCTGAAGTCCTCTTTTAATGCTGTCTTGCATTAATATGCTGCGTAGAGCTATCCAGCATATTTTTCATGCTTCTACAAGGCGCAGAGCCGATCTCTCAACACATCTATAGAGTAAACAACAGCAAACTGGCAAAGTTGAAGAAGTAGGTGGATGACTTGTAGGATAAAAGCTTTATCCGTTCCAGTTCCTCACCATGGGGTGCTCCGGTACTATTTGTACCCAAGAAGGATGGGTCGGTACGTATGTGTATCGACTACAGGACACTTAATAACCTCACTATTAAGAAAAAATATCTGTTGTCGCGGATTGATGACTTGTTTGACCAGTTGAGCGGAGTGAAGGTATTCTCCAAGATAGACTGAGGTCAGAGTACCACCAGGTGAAAGTGAAGAGGGAAGATATCCCGAAGACAGCTTTTATGACTCGTTATGGGCAGTTCGAGTTCTTGGTGATGTCGTTTGGGTTGACCAATGCCCCGATAGTATTTATAAACCTGATGAACAAGGTGTTTCATCAGTACCTGGACCAGTTTGTTATAGTTTTCATATATGATATTCTAATATATTCGAAGACCCCAGAGGAGCATGAGCAGCACTTGAGGATTGTTCTGGAGACCCTCAGGAAGGAGAAGCTGTATGGCAAGTTGTCTAAGTGCGAATTCTTCCTTGATAAGGTTGAATTACTTGGGCATGTCATTACAGGAGATAGAATCTCGGTGGACCCGAAGAAGATCTCAGTAGTTGAATCATGGTCTACCCCGAGTTCAGTAGTAGAGATCAGAAGCTTTCTTGGATTAGCAAGCTACTACCGGAGGTTTATTCAGGACTTTTCCAGATGAGCAGAGCCGATGACTAGGCTGACCAGGAAGGACGTGGAATTCGTCTGGACTGAGGATTGTCAGTCAATATTTGAGGAGCTGAAGAGAAGATTGACTACAGCTCCCATCTTGACACTACCATCAGGAGCAGGAGAATTTTCTATTTATAGTGATGCATCAGGGAAGGGTTTGGGTTGTGTACTACAGCAGTACGGCAAGATAATTGCCTATGCTTCCAAGCAATTACGCCCGCATAAGAAGAACTACCCTACCCATGATTTGGAGCTTGCAGCGGTAATCTTTGCTCTCAAATTATGGAAATACTGTCTATATGGAAAAAGAGTAGAGATCTTCACAGACCATAAGAGCTTAAAGTATGTGTTTACACAGAAAGAGCTCAACATGAGGCAGCGGCGATGGTTGGAGCTGATGAAGGACTTCGACATATCCTTACAATACCATCCAGGGAAGGCTAACGTAGTCGCGGATGCTTTGAGCAGGTATCCCATGGCTATGTGCTTGACTAGGAACAGGCATTTATTGGCAGATCTTGACATTTTAGGCATTGAGGTATTGGTTCCAGGAGTCGCAGCACAGATGTAGGGACTTCAGATTCAGTCGGAGCTGATGGACCGAGTCAGAGCAGGACAGTATGAGGATGAGTCTCTGAGGAGCATCAGAGCGCAGGTTCAGGTCGGACTGGTAGAGGACTTTATCGTCGCAGATGATGGATCATTGCGACACGATACCAGATTATGTGTACCAAAAGGAGCTTTGTACGAGGAGATTATGCAGGAGGCACATCATTCCTAATACTCTATGCATCCCGGTGCCAACAAGATGTATAGAGACATGAGAGAGCATGTATGGTGGTATGGCATGAAGCGGGAGGTAGCTAGCTTCGTGTCCAGATGCTTAGTTTGCCAGCAGGTCACGGCAGAGAGACAGAGACCAGGAGGATTGCTCCAGCCTTTGCCCATTCCGGAGTAGAAATGAGAGCATGTTACCATAGATTTTGTATCAGGGCTTCCGTATTCTCCAGGAGGCAAGGATGCGATTTGGGTCATCGTGGACAGGTTGACCAAATCAGTCCACTACCATTTAAAGTGGGTACATCTACGGAGAGACTTGTGGAGATATATGTGCGCCAGATTGTCAGATTGTACGGTGTTACAGTGAGCATTGTCTCGGATCGGGATAGTCGCTTCATGTTCAATTTCTGGAGGAGTTTACAGGCTAGCTTGGGCACTTAGCTCAAGTTTAGTACCGCCTATCACCCTCTGACGGACGGACAGTCGGAGAGGACTATTCAGACTCTTGAGGACATGCTATGCACCTGTGTTTTGGATCTTGGAGGTTCTTGGGAGGATCACCTTCACTTGGTAGAGTTTTCATACAACAACAGCTACCAAGCCAGCATTGAGATATCACCATTCGAGGCGTTGTATGGATGGAGGTACCGTACTCTATTGTCCTGGGATGATGTTGGTGACAGGGCTTTATTGGGACCAGAGATGGTAGTGGATGCAGCAGAGAAGGTAAAGCTTATCAGGGACAGACTTCGAGTGGCGCAGGACAGGCAGCGGCATTGGGCCGATAGCCACCGGAGACCTTTAGAGTTTAAGGTATAGCTTTAAGTTTTATCTTGCTTATATTTGATTGTTGCTTGTTAGAGTGCTAAGATTGTATTTTGTGCTAGGTTGGCAGTTTGGTTTTCTTGAGGATTTCTCCGACACGTGGCACGATTCATTTTGGTGGAGGCGGCAAGTTAGTCCGTGATTCATCGGTCCTTTCAGCATTCTTGAGAGGGTCGGTGCAGTCGCTTACAGACTAGACTTACCACCTGCACTAGAGGGAGTGCACAATATATTTCATGTGTCACAGTTGAGACGGTATGTGGCAGATCCCAGTCATGTGTTGGATCATTCGGAGATAGAGGTGGGCCCTACTCTCAGCTATCCAGAGCAGCCAGTGGAGATTCTGGATCAGAGAGAGAAGGTGCTGAGGAACCAGACGATTCCTTTGGTGTGCGTCGCGTGGAGGCATCACTCGCCAGGAGAGAGTACATGGGAGCGAGAGACCGAGATGCGCAAGCGATATCCGTATATGTTCGAGCCGTGAGGTATAATTGTTTCTTGCATTGCATTGTTGTTTGGTAGATAGTTTCTTCCTTAATTTCGAGGACAAAATTTTTCTAAGGTGGGTAGGTTTGTCACCCTCATATTTTCATCCAAGGGTAGTTTGGTAATTTTTATTGGGTATTAATTATTTTAGGATTTATTATAATTAATATTTGTGCATGGCATGATTTATTTATTTATTGTATTAATAACTGTTGCCAGTATAGATTTATTTGGACTTGTGTAGTGGACCTAATCATTTATTTAGAGAGCATGAACAAACTTTTAGACTAGTCTAAGTTGAGCCAATAAATTAGGCCCATGGATTAGGAGGCTTGATTAATTAGTGAAACCATTAGACTAGAACCTTCCCTCCCTAATTAAATTCTTCATGAAAGGCCCCAAGGGGTATTTGTGTCATTTTATGTGGCATGAGGAGTGTATATAGGCCGGCCCCTCCTTGGAGGAGAGAGAAAATTATTCATTTCTTTTCCTAATTCTAAATTCTAAATCTATAAATTCCCTCTCCAAATTCCCTCCATTTCCTCACCAATTCTCCACCAATTCTTCACCAAACTCTTTCTAAATTTACCATTGAGGTTGCTACACTAAGGATCTACAAGAAGGAAGCAAGAAGCATGGAAGAGAAGGCCAAAATCTACAAGAAGAGGAGCTACTTGTCAATTGGGACCTTTTCATTAGGAATCCATATTCTAATAGGTACAATTCAGTTTTCCTTCTTCTAATAGACTCTAGATCTAATATTTTACCATGAAAAACTAACCCACATGCATAGGCTACCCATATGATTTGGTTTCGGGTCAATTGGAGACCTACGGTGAAAGTTATGACCAAATTAGTGCCAATTTTAGGGGAATTTCGAGATTGACACATGTAGTGCTTGTCAATTGATCTAATAGATATAATTGACACTTGATTATTTGTTTGTGACTAGTTTTATGTCCACAATGGGGTACGTGTAGGCCGTATCTCGTCAATTTGACGAAACGGGTTAATTTTTGGGATTTTTCTCCGATACGGGGCCTTGTGCCTATCATATTGTGACACGGACACGTAGACACCCTAATTTCTATGTATTGTTCATAATTTATGTATTGGACTAGTACGTGTCCTCTGGTATAAGTTTGGTTGTGTGTTGGAGCCGTATCGTAAGCGTATCATAGAGAAAGTGTGATACAGGTGTGATGCGCTCCAAGTATTTGATGTTTTGTTCTTCTCACTATACGTGCATATGTAATTATATATGTATATACTATCTATGTATTATATAGAGTATATAATAGTGTAATTTGGGTTTTTGTGTTTATGTGTGTCTATGTGTATATAATAGAGTATCAAGATAAATCTATATGTGTGTATATATATATATATATAGATTGGTGTATATATATATATATATATATATGGGCTTATATGATTTCAGGTGATATATATATCTATATAGGGATAGCTATATATATATATATATATATATATATATACATAGTTGTGTATAGGAGTAGGTGTTTGTGAGTACGTGTTAAGTATTGTTTGTGTGTCTGTGTATGCTTGAGTGAGTAAGGAGGGGAGAACTCGACACAGCAGAACATTGTATGCACACCTGAAGACAGGGATAGCAACACCACTGTGTGCAGTGGTACACTTCAGGGAAGACTCGACCAGAGATCAATACTGTTGTTTGTGGTATTAAACGAAAGAATAAAAGTGTATTTCAATGACGAGGTTTGTGCAAAACCCGCACCCTTTGGTTTACAAACAAACTTGTACAATGTAATCCTATACGAGGATGTGGGAGTACAATTTATTTAATCTGGGTATAAATTGCTATAGGTGTCTGATCTGCGGTTGATCACTTTAGCCCTTGGACCACGCGATGTTGAAGAAGTGCCGTGGAAGACAGGTAGCAGCTTCGAAGGTTATAGGAGAGGGTAGATGCACGATGCCGAAGTCGTCGATCCCCGCTCTTTGCCTGAGCTCCGGGCTCTCTCTCTCTCTCTCTCTCTCTCTCTCTCTCTCTCTCTCTCTACTCCTCCTTGTTCGATCTTCTCCAATTGTCGACCTTGGATCTGATATTGGTATTCTTGACCAAATTTTCCGACCTCGTTCCCTATTGACAGGGGCCTCTATTTATAGAGTCTTTGGTGACAGTGACCACTCCGTTGGTGTAGCAACCGAGGAGTGGAAAGTACAGCACCCTTTTACATAACGGTTAAAGTAACCAATGCCTACGTATAGATAATCTTTTGACTGAGCGGGTGACGTGGGTCCAACTAAGGGGACACAACACGTACGGTTGCTACTAAGATCACGGCATAAAAGCCACGTGGGTAGGTATCCATTGTGTAGAAGAGGTTGGCGTAGAAGCCAAATGTCCGTCACCATGGCATAGAAGCCAAGTAGGCATAAAAGCCGAACAGGCATAGAAGCCGAGTAGGCATGGAAGCCGAGCAGGCATAGAAGTCGAACAGTCGTAGAGACTGAGTGGTCGTAGAGACTGAGTAGGCGTGGAAGCCGAGTCAGCACAGATCCTGAATGGGCGTAGAAGCCGCTGTATATCGTGCCAGAATGGGCGTAGAAGCCGCTTGAGCACAGATCCAGAATGGGCGTAGAAGCCGCTGCATATCGTGCCAGAATGGGCGTAGAAGCCGCTTGAGCACAGATCCTGAATGGGCGTAGAAGCCGCTGCATACCGTGCTGATGTGGACGCCTTAGCCGGAATTACGGCTTTTGAAGATATAACCAAATCTCTTGTAAAGATTTGCCATCATCTTATGTATTAAATACGGAGGCGTATTTCGAAGGTCTGCAGGCCTTCTGTGCACCCGTCGCAGAGACGTGTCTTGAGAGAAACTGTCACCGCTCTGTGCAATTAGACGTGGAGACGTGCCTCGAATCCTGTACGAAGTGCAGCTTTTGACGTGGCAGGCAGTTCGTCTGCTGCGGAGCGTAAAACAGCTCATGTTTGCCTGTGTAAAACAGGGCGGCGTATTCCCTTGTATGCAAAAGAGCGGTTTATGCTGAGTGGACTCCAGTAAATGACGGTTTGGTGATGTTTTATCAAATCCTCTGCATTAAATGGTGAGATCCGCCATCATACTGTGGGACGCGTCCCGAGAGGTCTGCCATCGTTTTTAGCCATCGTCTGTGTAGCCGTGCATCACCTTTTGTCAGGAGTCAGAGGTCAGATTCACTGCGTGACTTGACAGGTTCATTTCGGGGAAGATGAAGAGTTCCTCGTACGCTATAACACTGCTTTGAGAGCGGATGATTTTTACGCCATGGAGGCGATGAAGAACTCTGTCTTACGCTGGAACAGCCTGGACGTACTGCACTTACGCGGATGGTCCTTTGAGCTTATACTTCATGCCGTATTTTTAGCGGAGAAAGCTCTGTCGCACGCTTGATGGCTCTGAAGGCCTCTGTTTACGCTGCTCTACATCAAGAGGCTGCGTAGCTCTTCCCAGCGTATTTTTCATGCTTCTACAAGACCCCCTTCAAAGCTTTTAAATTCCTCAGAATTTGAAATGCTTTGAATGAAGCATGAACGGCCCCTCGTAACTCAAAACATTTCTGAATGGAGCGCTGAAACGGTCGATACGGACTTTATGGCGGATTTATTGGGGACCGCTGTGAATATGTGAAAAGTCGTGGAGCGCGAAATCATCAGTCTATAACCTCTGGGCATAAAATACCATCGAGCGCGGAATCATAGACTTGTGGTTCCTGAGCGTGAAGTCGTAGGTTTGTAGCCTCTCGAGCATAAAAGCTACCGAGCACAAAGGCATCCGGGCATAAAACCATAGACTTATAGCTGTCGAACGTAAAGCTATAGATTCGTAGCCATCGAGCGTAGAAAGCTCTTTTAGCGTAGAACTGTTTGATTTGTAGCTCCTGAAAAGAAAGTTTCTTCGAGCGTGAAGTTTGTGGATCTGTTGCCTCTGAGCGTAAACTGAGCGCCACCGAGCGTGAGATCGTCGATTTGGTATCTGCTGAGCGTAAAGTCGTAGGTTTGTGGCCTCTCGAGCATAAAAGCTACCGAACACAAAGGCATCCGGGCGTAAAACCATAGACTTGTAGGTTGCGAGCGTAAAATTATAGATCCGTTGCTGTCGAGCGTAGGAAGCTCCTTTAGCGTAGAACCTGCTGAACCGTCTTGCACGAAAATCTTTTTTAATTTGCTGACTGGCCGTCTTCTGAGAGTAGTGGGCTGACGTAGTATGATACCGTATTTGTTGAGGATATCCCACTGGGGGAATTTTAATGGACCTATTATTTGCTGCGCATATTTAAGTGCAAATAATAAGTTCGAAATAAACCCTATCAGAGGTCGTATGGACGTGATAGGTATTGTGGGCTTAACACCACTGGCGTACTTAGAGTTAAGTACGGGTGTTAAGTGTAGATGACAATCGATATCAGAGGTAATATGGACATGATAATTGATGGCCGATTTTAGGAAGGTTTGTTCAGAGGTAATATGAACATGACAAACTCCCTAGGTTGTGACTCTATCGGGGATAGAGGCATACATCTGCTCAGAGGTAATATGGACATGGCAGTTTTTGTGGACTCAATACCACTAGCGTACTTAGAGTTAAGTACAGGTGTTAAGTTGAGATGATAATCGATATCAGAGGTAATATGGACATGATAATCGATGGCCGATTTTAGGAAGGTTTGTTCAGAGGTAATATAAATATGACAAACTTCCTGGGTTGTGACTCCATCGGGGATGGAGGCATACATCTGCTCAGAGGTAATATGGACATGGCAGTTTTTGTGGACTCAACACCACTGGCGTACTTAGAGTTAAGTACGGGTGTTAAGTTGAGATGACAATCGATATCAGAGGTAATATGGACATGATAATCGATGGCCGATTTTAGGAAGGTTTGTTCAGAGGTAATATGAACATGACAAACTCCCTGGGTTGTGACTCTATCGGGGATAGAGACATACATCTGCTCAGAGGTAATATGGACATGGCAGTTTTTGTGGACTCAACACCATTGGCGTACTTAGAGTTAAGTACGGGTGTTAAGTTGAGATGACAATCGATATCAGAGGTAATATGAACATGATAATTGATGGCCGATTTTAGGAAGGTTTGTTCAGAGGTAATATGAACATGACAAACTCCCTGGGTTGTGACTCTATCGGGGATAGAGGCATACATCTGCTCAGAGGTAATATGGACATGGTAGTTTTTGTGGACTCAACACCACTGGCGTACTTAGAGTTAAGTACGGGTGTTAAGTTGAGATGTCAATCAATATCAGAGGTAATATGGACATGATAATCGATGGCCGATTTTAGGAAGGTTTGTTCAGAGGTAATATGAACATGACAAACTTCCTGGGTTGTGACTCCATCGGGGATAGAGGCATACATCTGCTCAGAGGTAATATGGACATGGCAGTTTTTGTGGACTCAACACCACTGGCGTACTTAGAGTTAAGTACGGGTGTTAAGTTGAGATGACAATCGATATCAGAGGTAATATGGACATGATAATCGATGGCCGATTTTAGGAAGGTTTGTTCAGAGGTAATATGAACATGACAAACTTCTTGGGTTGTGACTCCATCGGGGATGGAGGCATACATCTGCTCAGAGGTAATATGGACATGGCAGTTTTTGTGGACTCTACACCACTGGCGTACTTAGAGTTACGTACGGGTGTTAAGTTGAGATGACAATCGATATCAGAGGTAATATAAACATGATAATCGATGGCCGATTTTAGGAAGGTTTGTTCAGAGGTAATATGAACATGACAAACTCCCTGGGTTGTGACTCTATCGGGGATAGAGGCATACATCTGCTCAGAGGTAATATGGATATGGCAGTTTTTATAGACTCAACACCACTGGCGTACTTAGAGTTAAGTACGGGTGTTAAGTTGAGATGACAATCGATATTAGAGGTAATATGGACATGATAATTGATGGCCGATTTTAGGAAGTTTGTTCAGAGGTAATATGAATATGACAAACTCCCTGGGTTGTGACTCTATCGGGGATAGAGGCATACATCTACTCAGAGGTAATATGGACATGGCAATTTTTGTGGACTCAACACCACTGGCGTACTTAGAGTTAAGTACGGGTGTTAAGTTGAGATGACAATCGATATCAGAGGTAATATGGACATGATAATCGATGGCCGATTTTAGGAAGGTTTGTTCAGAAGTAATATAAACATGATAAACTTCCTGGGTTGTGACTCCATCGGGGATGGAGGCATACATCTGCTTAGAGGTAATATGGATATGGCAGTTTTTGTGGACTCAACACCACTAGCGTACTTTAAGTACGGTGTTAAGTTGAGATGACAATCGATATCAGAGGTAATATGGACATGATAATCGATGGCCGAATTTAGGAAGGTTTGTTCAGAGGTAATATGAACATGACAAACTTCCTGGGTTGTGACTCCATCGGGGATGGAGGCATACATCTGCTCAGAGGTAATATGGACATGGCAGTTTTTGTGGACTCAACACCACTGGCTTACTTTAAGTGCGGGTGTTAAGTTGAGATGACAATCGATATCAGAGGTAATATGGACATGATAATCGATGGCCGAATTTAGGAAGGTTTGTTCAGAGGTAATATGAACATGACAAACTTCCTGGGTTGTGACTCCATCGGGGATGGAGGCATACATCTGCTCAAAGATAATATGGACATGGCAGTTTTTGTGGACTCAACACCACTGGCGTACTTAGAGTTAAGTACGGGTGCTAAGTTGAGATGACAATCGATGTGATAATCGATAGCCAAAACCAAGAAGGTTTGTTCAGAGGTAATATGAACATGACAAACTTCTGGGATGCAATTCTACCGGGGATGAAAGTGCATATCTGCTCAGAGGTAATATGGCAGTTGCGTGCTGAGTTAGCATCATCTGGTACATGTTCTCCATTATGGATTACATTTGTTTTAGAGATGTCTCCAGTACAGTGATGCGTTGTTCCGCGTTTCCTGATGGCGAAGCTTCCTCGCGTTCATCTTCAACGGCGTAAACTCCCATTTCCCTGGGCGTCATCGAAGGATTAGTATAGGTCACCGCAGAAGTCAACTCTATACTCTCAGCATCTGATCTGGGAGATTGGCGACCCCCAGCATCGGAATCAGACGAGTACGAAGCTGGTTGCTGTAACCTTGCACAGGTGTTTTGGAATACCCCAGCTTCAGTGTTCCTGAGGAGGTCTTCGAATCTCCTTCGGCTCGGAGGCCTAGAGGGATGACGTCTTGAGCTCGACCTTCTTCTGGGTATGCGTGAAGCCATATTCACGGACGCATACGCGTGCTCTTCTTCCGGAAAAGACTGAGAATAGCTCAATCGGTCGAAGACCGACCGTTTTGCTTTAGAACAGCAGCAGTCAATCACAATCTTATGACTATTACAACATTGCTCTCTAGGGGGCGTAATAGACATGTTGGAAGGTCCCCTCTCCTTACGCTTCTGGATTAGGCATTCGCGTAGGTCAGGAGTAGCAACCTGAGCTTGCTTTGTGCTGTGGGACTTCGCCTGGCTTAATTTGGAGATTCGCTCAGACTGGCGTAAAGCTGAAGAGGTCCTTAGTCGGCCATCGGCTTCTCGCGTAATCCGGAGGGTAGGCAGATTGTTCTCTTGCTGGCATAAAGGCCGAGAGGCTGAATATTCGCCTGCTTGCTTCCCCTTGCGGAGCGTAAAACAGCGGTTTATGCTGAGGGGACTCCAGTAAATGACGGTTTGGTGATGTTTTACCAAATCCTCTGTATTAAATGGTGAGATCCGCCATCATACTGTGGGACGCGTCCCGAGAGGTCTGCCATCGTTTCCAGCCGTCGTCTGGGTAGCCGTGCATCACCTTTTGTCAGGAGTCAGTGGTCAGTTCACTGCGTGACTTGACAGGTTCATTTCGGGAAAGATGAAGCGTTCCTCGTACGCTATAACGCTGCTTTGAGAGCGGATGAGTTTTACGCCATGGAGGCGATGAAGAACTCTGTCTTACGCTGGAGCGGCCTTGACGTACTGCACTTACGTGGATGATCCTTTGAGCTTATACTTCATGCCGTGTTTTTAGCGGAGAAAGCTCTGTCGCACGCTTGATGGCTCTGAAGGCCTCTGTTTACGCTACTCTGCATCAAGAGGCTGCGTAGCTCTTCCCAGCATATTTTTCATGCTTCTACAACTGTGTGCACACCTGAAGACAGAGACAACAGCTGCAGAACTTCACAAGAAATTAGCAGTTATACAGCAGCTAGTGCAGGAATCCACAAGGAGAACAGCAACTGCATCTAATGTAGAGAGCAGCAGCAGAGTAAAGCATAAACACTGCAGAAAGTGTGATTTGCACTGCAGCAGCAGTTCGAGGTAGTGTAGTAATCGATCCACTGTGCAGTTTCACACTGCACAGTATCAGGCTTGGTGTTAGTCGATGCTCAACACAGATCAGTAATTGTTTTCAATGTTGTGTTAGTAGATTGTTAGTTATTAGTGGTTAGAGTTAGTTAGCTAATAATTATGTGGACAGTTACTTGGGTGTGAGTTATCAAGGTTTTGGTCAGTTAGTATCAGTGAGAGGGGGTTCTTTTTAGATCAGTTCAGAGTTTGTTTTTAGTGTTTTAATTAGTTGTGTAGATAAGGATCTAATTAGTATAGCCTCAGTTTTTGGTATCAATGGATGTGTGTAGTTAGTCATTTCTTGGTTAGTAAAATGGGTTAGATTATAGTTAGTTTAGTTGTTTAAGTGTTGTACCTTATATAGTTGACTATAGGTATATTATGATTAAGTGTATATGTAGTAGTTGTCAAATACCTTTAGCTATATATATCTATCTATGTATAGAATTATTGGATTAAGTATATAAGTATGAGTGTTATGGCTATATATATACCTAAGTAGTTGTATCTATGTACATAGTATATGTATAGTTAGTTTTAGTTTATTGTATATAGTTCTTAGCTTAGTTATATACGTTTAGTTGGGTTGCCTTGAGATACCAAGGTATTCCCAAGGTTTTGGATCGATGCCCAAGGTATTGAGCTTGGGTATCAAGGTAGTTGCGATATGCATTGGTGCAAGGCCAAAGTATCATATTTATATTATTTTAAGATATTATTATTATATGTGACTTATGTATACATATATAAAACCATATTTTCATAATTAGAAGCTTGCGTATCTTAGGATATGGCTCTTTGAGTACTTTATTCATTCTTAGCTTACCTTGTATAACCTAGCTTCATAATATATCGACTTAGTGACTTAGCATTAGACTCTTGCAACCTAGATTTCTTTGGTTTGACTTAGAATTGGTGTACTAACCTAGAACTTCATCACTTCACTTATTCTCATTATTGAACCTTGTATTGATGCAACATACCATATATAGGTTGTGAGACACCAGCTTGGGCATCGAGAGACACACTTTGCTCAGGACTTCAGGCGAGTACATTTCTCTGTTTGTTTTCAATTCATAATATTGTATATATGCATGTTCTAGAATAGTATACATTGATTCCCGACACAGTAATTTCACGGACTGGTACTATATGGATCCCGTCAGGAGGTATTATCTACTACCGTATGCAACGGGTACCCAGTCACATGTATTTTATCGTGTGCATCGGGTATTGACTTTCATGTGCTTTTTGTGCATCCACTATTTTATGTGCTAGTATGACTATATCATGATCATATACGTAACGTGTCATGATTGGATCCATGAGTATTGGTTGGGGAGGGAGCGTAGGAGTTGGTTATGTGATCAAAGCCCTCTTGATCTTATGTGCATATCGATTATACACCTCACGTATAATAGAGTTACCTTTATACCTCATGTACAACCTAAACCGATCACATAACGAACTTATACTCTAAAACACAAAATTAGTATTCTAGTTCTCTACTTGCAGTTATTCTTGTATTTACTTCCAGTTTTTATTGTGCTTATTGCATGTTCACCCTGTATTGTATATTCTTTCTACTTGTGCATCTTGTATCCTTCTTCTATTGCTTGTTATATATGCTCGATTATGTTATTGGAAATGCTTTCAGAGGTATGTATTTCGCTCCAATCCTGACTGGATATATTTTTTCCAGATGATTGGCTAGAGGAGCTGTGTCCCACATATTACGGCCCACAGGAGGGTGAGACTTTAAATGATACTCCCCTAGATCCAGAGGATATTGTACCAGTGACCGAGGAGGTTTAGTTTATGATTAGTGATCTTGTATTAGACTATTCTTTTATGGAGATTCACAGAAGTATTATTATTTCATATTATGGATTGTACTTTATACTCTCCTTCGCTATTCCATTCGTGCATTATTCTTCCTTAGTTTGTTTCGTGATTGAGATTTGATATACTTGTGAGTTACCATTTTACTCCTTCATTTGGAGTTGAGATGATTGACTGGTACCATATTATATGGTTGAGATATTTGATAGTTAGAATGACCCAAACAGCGTTCTACCGCCGATTCTGCAGCGTAGGCTGGTCGTAACCACGTACTCGTGCCCGAATATCCGGGTGCAATCGTGACAACTCAAAAATAAAGAACTCCTCGGAAGGGAATGAAGTAGCAAGTCCTGATCTGTGCTCCTATAAATAGTCATGATCGTGTACACTTGAAAAGGGACCAGGTTCTTAGAGGGACGTAATAAGATACATAAAATCATGCCATAATATACTAAAAATAAACATCCAAAAAGAGTCGCATAACCGTTTATATGATATGCAGTTTAAGAATAACTTTTTCGCATATGGACTATCTGGCTAAATAATAGGATGGGCATAGTTCTCTCGGAGATCTAGGGGCCACTGGCATAACATCTTTCGATCGTCATATGCCTGCAGTAAATAATGGGGTCATAACGCCTCGCGTCTCCAGTGGAGCTTACGGGCTAAAAAGGAAAGTATAAAGGAGCCATATATGCTTATTCATTGTTCTTTCCTTCTAATGCTACTAACGTGTCATATCCATGACACACAAATACCTCTAGTAATTGCTAAGTCTTCTAGCATATCTCTATTATCAGTTATTCCTATCGCATGTCCCATACGTACTGATGATCAGTCAATACACAACACTGTGACCTATATGAGTATAAACCCCCTCGATTTATTCTATAGATAGCCAGGCTTAGATTTGGGAAATTTTGGATTTTTCAGAAGATGATGAGGTTTAGAGTAGAGTTGAGTTTGTCTGTGATTTTATTTTATTTAATTAAAACCCTTGGCGCGCCCTATCATAGTTTAAATATTCGGAGCCAATATCAGCCCATAAATTCTATCGGACTTTTGTACTTCTGACTTGACTCGCCAATTTAGGCACTGGACTTTTTCGTCACTCAAAATCATATTATTGTTGTGCTCTAAATTAATTATAAAATTTTCTGTAACCGTAATCCATATTTAATTTCGTGTCAGACACCTGTGTCGTTACCCTCAATTTTGAGATACCAACTTAACCCGTTGAGCCGGACCAACTAAAGGGTCCAAGATTGACTCCAAGCCCCTACCATTTTTGGCCTTGTGTCATTTTCGAATTTTGACCCCAAGTGCCCCCATTTAATTTAAAATCGCGGAACACTTTATTTCTATTTAAATCGGGGATACCAATTTTGTCTAATCCTGTTTTAATCCTTAATTAATCCTGATGGCCATAAAATTAAACCCGTGCCAAACCCCCAATGCCCCCTCGCCATGCAAACCATCATCCGCAATTTTCTCCATAATTTTGGCGTTATTTTATGTGTTCGTGCAAATTCCCGAATTTAAGGGGCTAAGTTGCAATTTATAAATGTTAGGTGCGCTCACCCCATTGGCCAAGACCAAATGAAGAGGTTAATTATTTTGGACCGAATGCAACATCTCCCCCCTCCATTTCTCATGAAGAAATGATCATACTCATGTGAAATCCTAGCCCTCTATTTTGAATAGGAAAATCTCCACCCTCAATCCAATGTACCCCTCCCTATAAAACCATCACCCTCACCACTCCCCAAGCAGGCCCTAATCCCTAGGCATTGAAACTCCCCCTCTCTCTCTCTCCTCCCTCCTCTATTTTTTTATTCCCCATATAAACTCCTCCTTCTTCAATTCTTTTTTCCTTCTTCCTTTATTCTTCATCTTCCTCCTTTCTGGAGAATACTCTCCGGCCGGTGACTGAACTCCCTCCGAAGTGTGAACTCTCTCCGGTGGCCTGCTGACCGCCCGGCCTGTGTGCCCGACGCCGGCGCCGACGCTCAGACCTGCAGCCCCCCGCCCGGCTGTACAGTTCCCCGCGCGGCTCCGGACACCAAACCCCTCCCACGGCGGCTCCGGCTACAGCCACCCCGACGGTCCGTGCAGCCCCCCGACCGCCGACTGAGCTTCTTCCCGCCGACTGAACCGACTCTGGCTCAGCACTTCCCCCACCTCGCACCGGATCCACGGCCGACTGCTGCAGTTCCCTGCAGCCGCTGTACAACCTTCCCCGGCCGGTTGACTTGCTCCGGCCAGCGCCGCACCGCCCTCGACTCTGGTTTAGACCACCCTCCCCTGCTGTTCTCCCTCTGGCCGACTCCCACTTCTGGCTACCTCCACTCTTCCAGCCATCATCACACCCACCACCACTTGGCACCACCCCGCGACCACCTTCTCCGGCCAGCAGCCCCGCATCAAGGTATATTTCCCCCCTCTCCCTATATTGTTATATATTTTGTTGTGTTTTAGCTAGAATTTGTGTTAAATTAGTGTTGTGTTAATTTAGGGTTGTGTATTTATTAATGGGTAATTAGGGTTTAAGAAGCTAGACATGGAGAAAAGGGTTTATTAATGCATGGAAAATCTTAGGGTTATTTTATTTGAGTATATACACTTTGATGGAACAGGTTTAAACATTATGATGTTATTTGTAACTTAGTTAATTTAGGGAGTCCTGTATGCTATTAGGAATATAGAGTTTAAATGTTATAAGAGATTTTTAAGAGTTACTTATTCATTTTATGCAATTGATTATTGTTGATGAGCAGGGCTAAATAGTTGTAAAATAATGTTGTGATATTAAAACGGTGATGGACATTGAGGAACATGAGATTAATTGTGAAATATTGTGCAATATCAAACTATTAGACATTCTTTGAGAATTGGTAAATAATGTGGAACTTAATTAAGTAGTAGTTATTGTGAGATGGATCGAGGAGTAGTTTTAAGATGAGTGATAGTTGATGGTATATGATTGAGGATTGTTCTGATGGTATTAAACGGGTGATTTATCGTATTTGAAATTAACCCTTAGTCAACTGGGATCAACCCCCCTAGCGTCTTGTCCCTGTGAGACATAGCTGAGACTGAGTTTAGGAGTAGATCTGTGTCGCATCCCTGTCTGTTGTAGAATAGATTATTGATTATTAGTTTGTATCTCATCTCTAGGTACTGCGGGACCTGAGGACCTGGACGTAGTGTGGGGACCCCGTCACCAGCAGCCGCAAGCAGGCAAGTGTACCATGCCACCCTGTATTTCAGTTACAGATATTTATTGTTTCGTCATGTACATTGTGCACGTATTTATGCTGATGTTCGGTACTTCACGTCCGGTTCACAACCGGATGAAGACGTACATCGTAACGTCTTAGGAAGATTGTTGGATGATTCGTAGCATCTCAATATACGTACCTGAGTTTATCGATACCCCAGGACACACTCATACACTGTGATCGTGCCAGATTCCTGCATCCTGATACTGACATCATGACCAGAGACTGGGACGACCTTAGGGTCGCATTTGTTGAGTTATTTCCGTGTGTCGAGACTGTTAGATAGAGGGTCAGGTTCAGCGCACCATCGTTGACCGCTTGGGATGGGGAAGACAGTTACTAGATGTGTGGGCTACTCTGCACATGCTTATATATATATATATATATATATATATATATGTATTGTTTCTGTAGTAATCCTGTATCTAATGTAGTTGTATCACCCGTGTGACTCTTTGCCCGGAGCTGTGATACGTGCCGTGCGTTTCCGTGTCCGGAGCTACGGTTTTATTTTAGAAAGCCCACGCGTCGAACATTGTCTTTAAACTGTGTCACACTTGTTTGGTTATGTTAGAGTACCCTGTCGTGTACTTGTACTTTTTGTTTACTTGGCATGTTGTATTTCTGTACCTTGGTACGTCCCTCTGAGGACCTAGTTTCCTGCCAGTTTTGCAGCATAGATGATTACGGAGCATTTGGAGTTGCTGTTGGAGTTGCATGTCTTGCGGGCATGGTACCAGGTACTCACATTATATCTATCGGCATTATAGTTATTTTGCGTTGTTTATTTTATCTGCTGTTGTAGCCTAGTTTTTATAGACTCATACTTCTTCTCGAGTTTATTCGAGTTACTGTGTTTTTGGGCGGCCGACTCTAGCACATATAGCTCTTTCTTGTATACTGTTGTACATTGTGGATTGAGACATAGAGGTTTACATTTATGGAATATCTAGATAGTGCCCTTTATATTACAACTTATACGTATTCGAGTCAGACCAGAGTCTGGTCGAATGCGTAGCTGGCTTGTCACGTATTCCTGGTCTACGTATTTTGGGACTGGGGCATGACATATTTTTGTGGTGGCCCATGCAGGTCCGATTTAAATCGTCTTGGTCACCTGACTGTGCTAAGCGAGCCTGCAAATTAGGAATAGGTAATAAGATTGTTGGATAGGATCTCAATCCATAATCAATTTTAAAAACTCATTGTATGTGATTATCGCCCTTGGACTTCCACTTTGCATTCGTTCAATCTTCGTCGATATCGCTATCCTTGTTTCTCGTCCCCTATTGTTTGGGAAGATGAATGCTTGTGACTGATGATTTTCCTCCAGAAGAAGATCGAAGGCCAGACGGCAGAAGACAGAATTCGTATACCTTTCTCGGAGAAGATTGTTACCTTATCAGGATAGATTGATGGGTTCTTTGGATTCTAGAACTAGTGTGGAAGGTTGGCAAGAGAGTTGGACCCAGTAGTACCCTACCCGTGCTTGAGGTAGCAGTGATCTTGGAAGTACTAAGAGCTGGAAGGATTGTTGATCATGACCTAGAATAATTTAGGGAAATGCATAGCCTGATGATGGAAACTAGTGGTTGTATATGATAGCAATACCAGGAATGACATTATGGACTAGAGGAGATAAAATTTCAAGCTCTCACTTGGAAGATGATGATCTAATACCAGAAATTATAGTATGTGCTTGAGTGATACCATTATTGTACTATGCGACTTGGAAAGATAAATAACGAAAAGAAGAAACTCGAAGAATAAAAATTTTAGGGAAAATTTGAGGAGAAGAGAAATTATACTTTAGGCAGGGGAGAAATTTTTTCCTTTAAAGGATTAGTGTGGTAAACAGAACAGGAAGATTTATTTTGAGGTTAAGTCTGGAAGATGACAACGTCCTAGCATGAGTTGATTGAGCCAATACCACGCGACACTAGATTGTCGACGTAGTTGCATATATATTTTTTAGGCCACCAGGTTACCCTGAGTTGAGTTCAGAAAGCCCAGGAGTATGGTGCCCATCTACCTTAGGGGTATACAATGCAGGAGGTGAACCAGTGTAGCACCATGATTATATCAGAGTTTGAGGATGTGATTCTAGATAGTCTTTCTGGCCTGCTACCTGACAGAGAGATAGAGTTTTTATAGAGTTGACTCCAAGAGCCGAGCCAGTAAATTTCCGTCTTCAGACTTGCACCGATAGAGTTGGTTGAGTTGTAGGTCCGTCGTAGAGGATCTCTTAGACAAGGGTTTCAGTCGGACTAGTATTTTTCCATGGGGGAATACCCATCTTAATTGTGCCAAAGAAAGACAGGATGGTACAGTTGAATCAGCTAAGTAGCGCATATGTATTCTAGAAGATCAATCTCAGATCAAGCTATCAACAGATCAAGGAACGGAGAAAGGACTTCCGAAGACGCCTTTTCGGATGTAGTATGGATACTATGAGTCTCTAGTCATGCCGTTTGGCTTAACCAACGTGCCGGCAGTATTTATGAGTTCGAGGAACAATATTTTCCACCAGTACTCGGATAAGTTCGTAGTAGTAATTATTGACGACATCTTAATATATTCCAAGATCCAGGAGGAGCATGAGAGGCATCTCAGGATCGTGTTGGAGACGCTGAGACATGAGAGGCTATACGCCAAACTCAGCCAATGTGAGTTCTGCCTGGATAGAGTATCATTTCTGGGACACATAATCACCGGAGATGGACTATCAGTTGACCCAGAGAAGATAGCTGCAGTTGAGACATGGCCTACCCCTACATCAGTTACGGAGGTTAGGAGTTTCCTCGGACTTGCCGGATATTATCGGAGGTTTGTAGAAAATTCTTGAGGATTGTTGCGCCTATGACGTGACTGACGCATAAAGGCGAGGAGTTTATCTGGACCGACGAGTGTTAGGCGGCTTTCGAAGAGCTGAAGAAGCAACGGACATCAGCACCAATTTTGACACTACCTTCAGGATCAGGAGGATTTGTAGTGTATAGTGATGCGTCTGGGAGCGGATTAGGATATGTACTGATGCAATACGGCAAGGTGATAGCCTACGTATTGAGACAGCTGATAGTTCATGAGAAGAACTATCCGACGCACGATTTAGAGCTAGCTGTAGTGATATTTGCACTAAAGTTATGGAAATATTACCTTTATGGTGAGCGTATTGAGATTTACACAGATCATAAAAGCCTGAAGTATGTCTACACACAGAAGGAGCTCAACATGAGGTAGAGACGCTGGCTAGAGTTAAAGATAGATTATGACATTGAGTTGCAGTACCACCCTAGCAAGGCGAATGTCGTAGCAGATGCCTTAAGAAGGAAACCCATGGCATATTTTTGACGACTCAGCGGCGATTGCTAGAGGATCTCTAGGAGCTTGGGAGAGAGATCGTAATATCAGGCATGGATGGACAGATGGCCAGTCTCGAGGTTCAGTCTACACTGATTGAGAGGATCAAGGCAGCCCTGCCTACAGATGCGAGATTTTGACGTCTACGAGAGAGGACAGAGGCCGGCATGCAGACGGGACTCAGGATTCATGAAGACGGAACGTTAAGGTGTGGAGATCGCCTATACGTTCCGAGTGGCGAGCTAGGCCAAGAGTTGACGACCGAGGTACTTAGCTCGATTTATTCTATTCATCCCGGGGGTACGAAGATGTACCGAGACTTAAGGCAGCATTTCTGGTGGTATGGGATGAAGAGAGAAATTGCAAGATTCATGGCAAAGTGTTTAGTTTGCCAGCAAGTCAAGGCTGAATAACAGAGAACTGCAGGACTAGTGTAGCTGATTCCTATTCCCGAGTGAAAGTGGAAATACATTACCATATACTTCATCATAGGATCTCCCGCGAAGCCCTAGCGGGAAGGATACGGTTTGGGTGGTCGCAGACAGACTCACCAAGTCTGCTCATTTCTTGCCCTTCAGAGTAAGGAATCCACGGAGATATTAGCTGACATGTATATGAGGCAGATAGTACGATTATATGGAGTACTTGACAGCATCGTATCGGATCATGATTCTAGATTCACGTCATATTTTTGGCGGAGTATGCAGGAGAGTCTAAGAAATTAGTCTCAAGTTCAGCACTGCATATCATCCACAGACTGAAGGCCAGTCAGAGCGCACGATACAGACACTAGAGGATACGTTGAGAGCGTGCATGATTAATTTTGGAGGATCTTGGAAGAACCACCTAAACTTGGTGGGAATCTCCTACGATAACAGCTACCAGGCTAGCATACAGATGGCACCTTATGAGGCACTGTACGGCAGGAAATGTAGGTCGCCAGTTTGTTGGAGTGACGTGGGAGAGCGTCAGATACTTGGTCCAGAGTTGGTAACACAGACAGTGGAGAAGGTCAAGCAGATTCAGAGCCACCTGCGTGCAGCACAGGACAGACAGAAACATCGGGCAGATGCGCATCGCAGACCATTGGAGTTCAAGGAGGGTGACCATGTGTTTTTGAGGATATCGCCTACTCGTGGTACCCTCAGATTCGGAGGCAGAGGCAAGCTGAGTCCGAGGTACATCGGGCCTTTTGACATCTTGGAATGAGGTGGCGAAGTGGCTTACCGTCTTGCATTGCCGCCATCATTAGAGGGAGTACATGACGTATTTCACGTATCCCAGCTGAGGAGATATGTCGCAAACCCTAGCCACGTGCTTGATTATTCAGAGATTACAGTCGGGCCCAGCCTATCTTACGTAGAGCAGCTAGTTGAGATCCTCGATCACAGCGAGAAGACTTTGAGAGGACAGACTATTCGACTGGTCAGAGTAGCATGGATGCACCATTCGTCAGGCGAGTCTACATAGGAGCGCAAGGATTCTATTCGGCAATGGTTTCCGTACTTATTTGAGGAGCAAGGTACGAATTTACGTACGATATTTGATTACTAGTTGTTTTTTTAAATTCTCTTAGCTATTATCGTGCCTTACTTTTAATTTCGGGGACAAAATTTTTTTAAGTTGGGAAGAATGTAAACTCCCTCGATTTATTCTATAGATAGCCAGGCTTGGATTTGGGAAATTTTAGATTTTTCAGAAGATGATGAGGTTTAGAGTAGAGTTGAGTTTGTCTGTGATTTTATTTTATTTAATTAAAACCCTTGGCGCGCCCTATCATAGTTTAAATATTCGGAGCCAATATCAGCCCATAAATTCCATCGGACTTTATACTTCTGACTTGACTCGCCAATTTAGGCACTGGATATTTCGTCACTCAAAATCATATTTTTGTTGTGCTCTAAATTAATTGCAAAAATTTTCGTAACCGTAATCCATATTTAATTCCGTGTCGGACACCTATGTCGTTACCCTCAATTTTGAGATACCAACTTAACCCGTTGAGCCGGACCAACTAAAGGGTCCAAGACTGACTACAAGCCCCCACTATTTTTGGCCTGTGTGTCATTTTCGAAATTTGACCCCAAGTGCCCCCATTTAATTTAAAATCGCAGAACACTTTATTTCTATTTAAATCAGGGATACCAATTTTACCTAATCCTGTTTTAATCCTTAATTAATTCCGATGGCCATAAAATTAAACCCGTGCCAAACCCCCAACACCCCCTCACCATGCAAACCATCACCCGCAATTTTCTCCACAATTTTGGCATCATTTTATGTGTTCGTGCAATTTCTCGAATTTAAGGGGCTAAGTTATAATTTATAAATGTTAGGTTCTCTCACCCCATTGGCCAAGACCAAATGAAGAGGTTAATTATTTTGGACCGAATGCAACATCTCCCCCCTCCATTTCTCATGATGAAATAACCATACTCATGTGAAATCCTAGCCCTATTTTGAATAGGAAAATCTCCACCCTCCATCCAATGCACCCCTCCCTATAAAACCATCACCCTCACCACTCCTCAAGTAGGCCCTAATCCCTAGGCATTGAAACCCCTCCTCTTTCTCTCTCTCCTCCCTCCTCCATTTTTTTATTCCCCATATAAACTCCTCCTTCTTCAATTATTTTTTCCTTCTTCCTTTATTCTTCATCTTCCTCCTTCTTCCTGGAGAATACTCTCCGGCCGGCGACTGAACTCCCTCCGACGTGTGAACTCTCTCCGGTGGCCTGCTGACCGCTCGGCCTGTGTGCCCGACGCCGTTGCCGACGCTTCGACCTGCAGCCCCCCGCCCGGCTGTACAGTTCCCCGCGTGGCTTCGGACACCAACCCCCCCACGGTGGCTCCGGCTACAGCCACCTCGACGGTCTGTGCAGCCCCCCGACTGAGCTTCTCCCCGCCGACTGAACCGACTCTGGCTCAGCACTTCCCCACCTCGTACCGGATCCACGGCCGACTGCTGCAGTTCCCTGCAGCCGCTGTACAACCTTCCCCGGCCGGTTGACTTGCTCCGGCCAGCGCCGCACCGCCCTCGACTCTGGTTCAGACCACCCTCCCCTGCTGTTCTCCCTCCGGCCGACTCCCACTTCCGGCCACCTCCACTCTTCCAGCCATCATCACACCCACCACCACTTGGCACCACCCCGCGGCCACCTTCTCCGGCCAACAGCCCCGCATCAAGGTATATTTTCCCCCTCTTCCTATATTGTTATATATTGTGTTGTGTTTTAGCTAAAATTTGTGTTAAATTAGTGTTGTGTTAATTTAGGGTTGTGTAGTTATTAATGGGTGATTAGGGTTTAAGAAGCTAGACTTGGAGAAAAGGGTTTATTAATGCATGGAAAATCTTAGGGTTATTTTATTTGAGTATATACACTTTGATGGAGCAGGTTTAAACATTATGATGTTATTTGTAACTTAGTTAATTTAGGGAGTCCTGTATGCTATTAGGAATATAAAGTTTAAATGTTATAAGAGATTTTTAAGAGTTACTTATTCATTTTATGCAATTGATTATTGTTGATGAGCAGGGCTAAATAGTTGTGAAATATTGTTGTGATATTAAAATGGTGATGGACATTGAGGAACAGGAGATTAATTGTGAAATATTGTGCAATATCGAACTATTAGACATTCTTTGAGAATTGGTAAATAATGTAGAACTTAATTAAGTAGTAGTTATTGTGAGATGGATCGAGGAGTAGTTTTAAGACGAGTGATAGTTGATGGTATATGATTGAGGATTGTTCTGATGGTATTAAACGGGTGATTTATCGTATTTGAAATTAACCCTTAGTCAACTGGGATCAACCCCCCTAGCGTCTTGTCCCTGTGAGACATAGCTGAGACTGAGTTTAGGAGTAGATATGTGTCGCATCCCTGTCTGTCGTGGAATAGATTATTGATTATTGGTTTGTATCTCATCTCTAGGTACTGCGGGACCTGAGGACCTGGACGTGGTGTGTGGACCCCGTCACCAGCAGCCGCACGCAGGCAAGTGTACCTTGCCACCCTATATTTTAGTTACAGATATTTATTATTTTGTCATGTACATTGTGCACGTATTTATGCTGATGTTCGGTACTTCGCGTCCGGTTCACAACCAGGTGAAGACGTACGTCGTAACGTCTTAGGAAGATTGTTGGATGATTCGTAGCATCTCGATATGCGTACCTGAGTTTATCGATACCCCAGGACACACTCATACACTGTGATCGTGCCAGATTCCTGTATCCTGATACTGACATCATGACCAGAGACTGGGACGACCTTAGGGTCGCGTCAGTTGAGTTATTTTCGTGTGTCGAGACTGTTAGATAGAGGTTTAGTTTCAGCGCACCATCGTTGACCGCTTGGGATGGGGAAGACAGTTACTAGACGTTTGGGCTACTCTGCACGTGCTTATATATATTATATATATATTGTTTCTGTAGTGATCCTGTATCTAGTGTAGTTGTATCACCAGTGTGACTCTTTGCCCGGAGTTGCGGTACGTGTCGTGTGTTTTCGTGTCCGGAGCTACGGTTTTATTTTAGAAAGCCCACGCGTCGAACATTGTCTTTAAACTGTGTCACACTTGTTTGGTTATGTTAGAGTACTCTGTCATGTACTTGTACTTTCTGTTTACTTGGCATGTTGTATTTCTGTACCTTGTTACGTCCCTCTGAGGACCTAGTTTCCTGCCAGTTTTGCAGCATAGATGATTACGGAGCATTTGGAGTTGCTGTTGGAGTTGCATGTCTTGCGGGCATGGTACCAGGTACTCACATTATATCTATCGGCATTATAGTTATTTTGCGTTGTTTATTTTATCTGCTGTTGTAGCCTAGTTTTTATAGACTCATACTTCTTCTCGAGTTTATTCGAGTTACTGTGTTTTTGGGCGGCCGACTCTAGCACATATAGCTCTTTCTTGTATACTGTTGTACATTGTGGATTGAGACATAGAGGTTTACATTTATGGAATATCTAGATAGTGCCCTTTATATTACAGCTTATACGTATTCGAGTCAGACCAGAGTCTGGTCGAATGCGTAGCTGGCTTGTCACGTATTCCTGGTCTACGTATTTTGGGACTGGGGCATGACATGTTTTTGTGGTGGCCCATGCAGGTCCGATTTAAATCGTCTTGGTCACCTGACTGTGCTAAGCGAGCCTGCAAATTAGGAATAGGTAATAAGATTGTTGGATAGGATCTCAATCCATAATCAATTTTAAAAACTCATTGTATGTGATTATCGCCCTTGGACTTCCACTTTGCATTCGTTCAATCTTCGTCGATATCGCTATCCTTGTTTCTCGTCCCCTATTGTTTGGGAAGATGAATGCTTGTGACTGATGATTTTCCTCCAGAAGAAGATCGAAGGCCAGACGGCAGAAGACAGAATTCGTATACCTTTCTCGGAGAAGATTGTTACCTTATCAGGATAGATTGATGGGTTCTTTGGATTCTAGAACTAGTGTGGAAGGTTGGCAAGAGAGTTGGACCCAGTAGTACCCTACCCGTGCTTGAGGTAGCAGTGATCTTGGAAGTACTAAGAGCTGGAAGGATTGTTGATCATGACCTAGAATAATTTAGGGAAATGCATAGCCTGATGATGGAAACTAGTGGTTGTATATGATAGCAATACCAGGAATGACATTATGGACTAGAGGAGATAAAATTTCAAGCTCTCACTTGGAAGATTATGATCTAATACCAGAAATTTTAGTATGTGCTTGAGTGATACCATTATTGTACTATGCGACTTGGAGAGATAAATAACGAAAAGAAGAAACTCGAAGAATAAAAATTTTAGAGAAAATTTGCGGAGAAGAGAAATTATACTTTAGGCAGAGGAGAAAATTTTCTTTTAAAGGATTAGTGTGGTAAATAGAACAGGAAAATTTATTTTGAGGTTAAGTCTGGAAGATAACACCGTCCTAGCATGAGTTAATTGAGCCAATACCACGCGACACTAGATTGTCGACGTAGTTGCATATATATTTTTTAGGCCACCAGGTTACCCTGAGTTGAGTTCAGAAAGTCCAGGAGTATGGTGCCCATCTACCTTAGGGGTATACAATGGAGGAGGAGAACCAGTGTACCACCATGATTATATCAGAGTTTGAGGATGTGATTCTAGATAGTCTTTCCGGCCTGCCACTTGACAGAGAGATATAGTTGTTATAGAGTTGACTCCAAGAGCCGAGCCAGTAAATTTTTTGTCTTCAGACTAGCACCGATAGAGTTGGTTGAGTTGTAGGTCCGTCATGGAGGATCTCTTAGACAAGGGTTTCAGTCGGGCTAGTATTTTTCCTTGGGGGAATACCCATCTTAATTATGCCGAAGAAAGACGGGACGGTACAGTTGAATCAGCTAAGTGGCGCATATATATTCTAGAAGATCGATCTCAGATCAAGCTATCAACAGATCAAGGAACGGAGAAAGGACTTCCGTAGACGGCTTTTCAGATGTAGTATGGATACTATGAGTCTCTAGTCATGCCGTTTGGCTTAACCAACGTACCGGCAGTATTTATGAGTTCGAGGAACAATATTTTCCACCAGTACTCGGATAAGTTCGTAGTAGTAATTATTGACGACATCTTGATATATTCCAAGAGCCAAGAGGAGCATGAGAGGCATCTCAAGATCGTGTTAGAGACGCTGAGACATGAGAGGCTATACGCCAAACTCAGCAAATGTGAGTTCTGCCTGGATAGAATACCGTTTCTGGGACACATAATCACCGGAGATGGACTATCAGTTGACCCGGAGAAGATAGCTGCAGTTGAGACATAGCCTACCCCTACATCAGTTACGGAGGTTAGGTGTTTCCTCGGACTTGTCGGATATTATCGGAGGTTTGTAAAAAATTCTCGAGGATAGTTGCGCCTATGACGCGACTGACACACAAAGGCGAGGAGTTTATCTGGACCGACGAGTGTCAGGTGGCTTTCGAAGAGCTGAAGAAGCGACGGACATCAGCACCAATTTTGACACTACCTTCAGGATCAGGAGGATTTATAGTGTATAGTGATGCGTCTGGGAGCGAATTAGGATATATACTGATGCAATACGGCAAGGTGATAGCCTACGCATCGAGACAGCTGATAGTTCATGAGAAGAACTATCCGACGCACGATTTGGAGCTAGCTGTAGTGATATTTGCACTAAAGTTATGGAAACATTACCTTTATGGTGAGCGTATTGAGATTTACACAGATCATAAAAGCCTGAAGTATGTCTACACGCAGAAGGAGCTCAACATGAGGCAGAGATGCTGGCTAGAGTTAAAGAAAAATTATGACATTGAGTTGCAGTACCACCCTGGCAAGGCAAATGTCGTAGCAGATGCCTTAAGAAGGAAACCCATGGCATATTTTTGACGACTCAGCGGCGATTGCTAGAGGATCTCCAGGAGCTTGGGAGAGAGATCATACTGTCAGGCATGGATAGACAGATGGCCAGTCTCGAGGTACAGTCTACAATAATTGAGAGGATCAAGGCAGCCCTGCCTACAGATGCGAGATTTTGACGTCTACGAGAGAGGACAGAGGCCGGCATGCAGACGGGACTCAGGATTCATGAAGATGGAACGTTAAGGTGTGGAGATCGCCTATACGTTCCGAGTGGCGAGCTACGCCAAGTGTTGACGACCGAGGCACTTAGCTTGATTTATTCTATTCATTCCGGGGTTACGAAGATGTACCGAGACTTAAGGCAGCATTTCTGGTAGCATGGGATGAAGAGAGAAATTGCAAGATTCATGGCAAAGTGTTTAGTTTGCCAGCAAGTCAAGGCTGAATAACAGAGAACTGCAGGACTAGTGCAGCTGCTTCACATTCCCGAGTGAAAGTGGGAATACATTACCATGTACTTCGTCACAGGATCTCCCGCGAAGCCCTAGCGGAAAGGATACAGTTTAGGTGATCGCAGACAGACTCACCAAGTCTGCTCATTTCTTGCCCTTCAGAGTGGGCAATCCACGGAGATATTAGCTGACATGTATATGAGGCAGATAGTACGATTACATGGAGTACCTGTCAGCATCGTATCGGATCGTGATTCCAGATTCACATCGTATTTTTGGCAGAGTATGCAGGAGAGTCTAAGAAATTAGTCTCAAGTTCAGCACTGCATATCATCCACAGACTGAAGGCCAGTCAGAGCGCACGATACAGACACTAAAGGATACGTTGAGAGCATGCATGATTGATTTTGGAGGATCTTGGGAGAACCACCTAAACTTAGTAGGAATCTCCTACGATAGCAGCTACCTGGCTAGCATACAGATGGCACCTTATGAGGCACTATACGGCAGGAAATGTAGGTCGCCAGTTTGTTAGAGTGACGTGGAAGAGCGTCAGATACTTGGTCCAGAGTTGGTAACACAGACAGTGGAGAAGGTCAAGCAGATTCAGAGCCACCTGCGTGCAGCGCAAGACAGACAAAAATATCGGGCAGATGCGCATCGCAGACCATTGGAATTTAAGGAGGGTGACCATGTGTTTTTAAGGATATCGCCTACTCGTGGTACCCTCAGATTCGGAGGCAGAGGCAAGCTGAGTACGAGGTACATCGGGCCTTTTGACATCTTGGAACGAGGTGGCGAAGTGGCTTACCGTCTTGCATTGCCTCCATCATTAGAGGGAGTACATGACGTATTTCACGTATCGTAGCTGAGGAGATATATCGCAAACCCTAGCCACGTGCTTGATCATTCAGAGATTACAGTCGGGCCCAGCCTATCTTACGTAGAGCAGCCAGTTGAGATCCTCGATCACAGCGAGAAGACTTTGAGAGGACAGACTATTCGACTGGTCAGAGTGGCATGGATGCACCATTCGTCAGACGAGTCTACATGGGAGCGCAAGGATTCTATTCGGCAACGGTTCCCGTACTTATTTGAGGAGCAAGGTACGAATTTACGTACGGCATTTGATTACTAGTTGTTGTTTTTTTAATTCTCTTAGCTATTATCGTGCCTTACTTTTAATTTCGGGGACAAAATTTTTCTAAGTTGGGAAGAATGTAAACCCCCTCGATTTATTCTATAGATAGCCAGGCTTGGATTTGGGAAATTTTGGATTTTTCAGAAGATGATGAGGTTTAGAGTAGAGTTGAGTTTGTCTGTGATTTTATTTTATTTAATTAAAACCCTTGGCGCGCCCTATCATAGTTTAAATATTCGGAGCCAGTATCAGCCCATAAATTCCATCGGACTTTATACTTCTGACTTGACTCGCCAATTTAGGCACTGGACTTTTTCGTCACTAAAAATCATATTTTTGTTGTGCTCTAAATTAATTGCAAAATTTTTCGTAACCATAATCCATATTTAATTCCATGTCGGGCACCTGTGTCGTTACCCTCAATTTTGAGATACCAACTTAACCCGTTGAGCCGGACCAACTAAAGGGTCCAAGACTGACTCCAAGCTTCCACCATTTTTGGCCTTTGTGTCATTTTCGAATTTTGACCTCAAGTGCCCCCATTTAATTTAAAATCGCGGAACACTTTATTTTTATTTAAATCGGGGATACCAATTTTATCTAATCCTGTTTTAATTCTTAATTAATCCTGATGGCCGTAAAATTAAACCCGTGCCAAACCCCCAACACCCCCTCGCCATACAAACCATCACCCGCAATTTTCTCCACAATTTTGGCATCATTTTATGTGTTCGTACAATTTCCCAAATTTAAGGGGCTAAGTTGCAATTTATAAATGTTAGGTGCTCCCACCCCAATGGCCAAGACCAAATGAAGTGGTTAATTATTTTGGACCGAATGCAACATCTCCCCCCCTCTATTTCTCATGAAGAAATGATCATACTCATGTGAAATCCTAGCCCTCTATTTTGAATAGGAAAATCTCCACCCTCCATCCAATGCACCCCTCCCTATAAAACCATCACCCTCACCACTCCCCAAGCAGGCCCTAATCCCTAGGCATTGAACCCCCCCCTCTCTCTCTCTCCTCCCTCCTCCATTTTTTTATTCCCCATATAAACTCCTCCTTCTTCAATTCTTTTTTCCTTCATCCTTTATTCTTCATCTTCCTCCGTCTTCCTGGAGAATACTCTCCGGCCGGCGACTGAACTCCCTCCGATGTGTGAACTCTCTCCGGTGGCCTGCTGACCGCCAGGCCTGTGTGCCCGACGCCGGCGCCGACACTTCGACCTGCAGCCCCCCGCCCGGCTGTATAGTTCCTCGCGCGGCTACGGGCACCAACCCCCCCCCTACGGTGGCTCCGGCTACAGCCACCCCGACGATCTGTGCAGCCCCCCGACTGAGCTTCTCCCCGTCGACTGAACCGACTCCGGCTCAGCACTTCCCCCACCTCGTACCGGATCCACGGCCGACTGCTGCAGTTCCCTGCAGCTGCTGTACAACCTTCCCCGGCCGGTTGACATGCTTCGGCCAGCGCCGTACCGCCCTCGACTCTGGTTTAGACCACCCTCCCCTGCTGTTCTCCCTCCGGCCGACTCCCACTTCCGGCCACCTCCACTCTTCCAGCCATTATCATACCCACCACCACTTGGCACCACCCCGCGGCCACCTTCTCCGGCCAGCAGCCCTGCATCAAGGTATATTTTCCCCCTCTCCCTATATTGTTATATATTGTGTTGTGTTTTAGCTAAAATTTGTGTTAAATTAGTGTTGTGTTAATTTAGGGTTGTGTAGTTATTAATGGGTGATTAGGGTTTAAGAAGCTAGACTTGGAGAAAAGGGTTTATTAATGCATGGAAAATCTTAGGGTTATTTTATTTGAGTATATACACTTTGATGGAGCAGGTTTAAACATTATGATGTTATTTGTAACTTAGTTAATTTAGGGAGTCCTGTATGCTATTAGGAATATAGATTTTAAATGTTATAAGAGATTTTTAAGAGTTACTTATTCATTTTATGTATTTGATTATTATTGATGAGCAGGGCTAAATAGTTGTGAAATAATGTTGTGATTTTAAAACGGTGATGGACATTGAGGAATAGGAGATTAATTGTCAAATATTGTGCAATATCGAACTATTAGACATTCTTTGAGAATTGGTAAATAATGTGGAACTTAATTAAGTAGTAGTTATTGTGAGATAGATCGAGGAGTAAGTTTAAGACGAGTGATAGTTGATGGTATATGATTGAGGATTGTTCTGATGGTATTAAACGGGTGATTTATCGTATTTGAAATTAACCCTTAGTCAACTGGGATCAACCCCCCTAGCGTCTTGTCCCTGTGAGACATAGCTGAGACTGAGTTTAGGAGTAGATGCGTGTCGCATCCCTGTCTGTTGTGGAATAGATTATTGATTATTGATTTGTATCTCATCTCTAGGTACTGCGGGACTTGAGGACCTGGACGTGGTGTGGGGACCCCGTCACCAGCAGCCGCACGCAGGCAACTGTACCTTGCCACCCTATATTTCAGTTACAGATATTTATTATTTTATCATGTACATTGTACACGTATTTATGTTGACATTCGGTACTTCGCGTCAGGTTCACAACTGGGTGAAGACGTACGTCGTAACGTCTTAGGAAGATTGTTGGATGATTCGTAGCATCTCGATATGCATACCTGAGTTTATCGACACCCCAGGACACACTCATACACTGTGATCGTACAGATTCCTGTATCCTGATACTGACATCATGACGAGAGACTGGGATGACCTTAGGGTCGCGTCTGTTGAGTTATTTCCGTGTGTCGAGACTGTTAGATAGAGGTTCAGGTTCAGCGCACCATCGTTGACCGCTTGGGACGGGGAAGACAGTTACTAGACGTTTGGGCTACTCTGCACGTGCTTATATATATATATATATCACCCGTGTGACTCTTTGCCCGGAGCTGCGGAACATGCCATGTGTTTCCATGTCCGGAGCTACGGTTTTATTTTAGAAAGCCCACGCGTCGAACATTATCTTTAAACTGTGTCACACTTGTTTGGTTATGTTAGAGTACCCTGTCGTGTACTTGTAGTTTCTGTTTACTTGGCATGTTGTATTTCTGTACCTTGTTACGTCCCTCTGAGGACCTGGTTCCCTGCCAGTTTTGCAGCATAGATGATTACGGAGCATTTGGAGTTGCAGTTGGAGTTGCATGTCTTGCGGGCATGGTACCAGGTACTCATATTATATCTACCGACATTATAGTTATTTTGCATTATTTATTTCATCTGCTGTTGTAGCCTAGTTTTTATAGACTCATACTTCTTCTCGAGTCTATTCGATTTAGTGTGTTATTGGACGGCCGACTCTAGCACATATAGCTCTTTCTTGTATACTGTTGTACATTGTGGATTGAGACATAGAGGTTTACATTTATGGAATATCTAGATAGTGCCCTTTATATTACATCTTATACGTATTCGAGTCAGACCAGAGTCTGGTCGAATGCGTAGCTGGCTTGTCACGTATTCCTGGTCCTACGTATTTTGGGACTGGGGCGTGACTTGTTTTTGTGGTGGCCCATGCAGGTCCGATTTAAATCGTCTTGGTCACCTGACTGTGCCAAGCGAGCCTGCAAATTAGGAATAGGTAATAAGATTGTTGGATAGGATCTCAATCCATAATCGATTTTAAAAATTCTTTATATGTGATTATCGCCCTTGGACTTCCACTTTGCATTCGTTCAATCTTCGTCGATATCGCTATCCTTTTTTCTCGTCCCCTATTGTTCGGGAAGACGAAAATTTTCTTTTAAAGGATTAGTGTGGTAAACAGAACAGGAAGATTTATTTTGAGGTTAAGTCTGGAAGATGACACCGTCCTAGCATGAGTTGATTGAGCCAATACCACGCGATACTAGATTATCGACGTAGTTGCAGATATATTTTTTAGGCCACCAGGTTACCCTTAGTTGAGTTCAGAAAGCCTACGAGTATGGTGCCCATCTACCTTAGGGGTATATAATGCAGGAGGTGAACCAGTGTACCACCATGATTATATCAGAGTTTGAGGATGTGATTCTAGATAGTCTTTCCGGCCTGCCACCTGACAGAGAGATATAATTGTTATAGAGTTGACTCCAAGAGCCGAGCCAGTAAATTTTTCGTCTTCAGACTAGCACCGATAGAGTTGGTTGAGTTGTAGGTCCATCGTGGAGGATCTCTTAGACAAGGGTTTCAGTCAAGCTAGTATTTTTCCATGGGGGAATAGCCATCTTAATTGTGTCGAAGAAAGACGGGATGGTACAGTTGAATCAGCTTAGTGGCGCATATGTATTCTAGAAGATCGATCTCAGATCAAGCTATCAACAGATCAAGGAACGGAGAAAGGACTTCCGAAGATGGCTTTTCGGATGTAGTATGGATACTATGAGTCTCTAGTCATGTCGTTTGGCTTAACCAACGTACCGGCAGTATTTATGAGTTCGAGGAACAATATTTTCCACCAGTACTCGGATAAGTTCGTAGTAGTAATTATTGACGACATCTTGATATATTCTAAGAGCCAGGAGGAGCATGAGAGGCATCTCAAGATCGTATTGGAGACGCTGAGACATGAGAGGCTATACGCCAAACTCAACAAATGTGAGTTATGCTTGGATAGAGTATCGTTTCTGGGACACATAATCACCGGAGATGGACTATCAGTTGACCCGGAGAAGATAGCTACAGTTGAGACATGGCCTACCCCTACATCAGTTATGGAGGTTAGGAGTTTCCTCGGACTTGCCGGATATTATCGGAGGTTTGTAGAAAATTCTCGAGGATTGTTGCACCTATGACGTGACTGACGCATAAAGGCGATGAGTTTATCTGGACCGACGAGTGTCAGGCGGCTTTCGAAGAGCTAAAGAAGCGACGGACATCAGCACCAATTTTGACACTACCTTCAGGATCAGGAGGATTTGTAGTGTATGTTGATGTGTCTGGAAGCGGATTAGGATATGTACTAATGCAATATGGCAAGGTGATAACCTATGCATCGAGACAGCTGATAGTTCACGAGAAAAACTATCCGACGCACGATTTGGAGCTAGCTGCAGTGATATTTGCACTAAAGTTATGGAAACATTACCTTTATGGTGAGCGTATTGAGATTTACATAGATCATAAAAGCCTGAAGTATGTCTACACGCAGAAGGAGCTCAACATGAGGCAGAGACGTTAGCTAGAGTTAAAGACAGATTATGACATTGAGTTGCAGTACCACCCTGGCAAGGCGAATGTCGTAGCAGATGCCTTAAGCAGGAAACCCATGGCATATTTTTGACGACTCAGCGGCGATTGCTAGAGGATCTCCAGGAGCTTGGGAGAGAGATCGTACTATCAGGCATGGATGGACAGATGGCCAGTCTCGAGGTACAGTCTACACTGATTGAGAGGATCAAGGCAGCCCTGCCTACAGATGCGAGATTTCGACGTCTACGAGAGAGGACAGAGGCCGACATGCAGACGAGACTCAGGATTCATGAAGATGGAACGTTAAGGTGTAGAGATCGCCTATACATTCTGAGTGGCGAGCTACGCCAAGAGTTGACGACCGAGGCACTTAGCTCGATTTATTCCATTCATTCCGGGGGTACGAAGATGTACCGAGACTTAAGGCAGCATTTCTGGTGGCATGGGATGAAGAAAGAAATTGCAAGATTCGTGGCAAAGTGTTTAGTTTGCCAGCAAGTCAAGGCTGAATAACAGAGAACTGCAGGACTAGTACAGCTGCTTCTCATTCCCTAGTGAAAGTGGGAATACATTACTATGTACTTCGTCACAGGATCTCCCGCGAAGCCCTAGCGGGAAGGATACAGTTTGGATGGTCATAGACAGACTCACCAAGTCTGCTCATTTCTTGCCCTTCAGAGTGAGCAATCCACAGAGATATTAGCTGACATGTATATGAGGCAGATAGTACGATTACATGGAGTACCTGTCAGCATCGTATCGGATCATGATTCCAGATTCACGTCGTATTTTTGGCGGAGTATGCAGGAGAGTCTAAGAAATTAGTCTCAAGTTCAGCACTGCATATCATCCACAGACTGAAGGCCAGTCAGAGCGTACGATACAGACACTAGAGGATACGTTGAGAGCGTGCATAATTGATTTTGGAGGATCTTGGAAGAACCACCTAAACTTGGTGGGAATCTCCTACGATAACAGCTACCAGGCTAGCATACAGATGGCACCTTATGAGGCACTGTACGGCAGGAAATGTAGGTCGCCAGTTTGTTGGAGTGACGTGGGAGAGCGTCAGATACTTAGTCCAGAGTTGGTAACACAGACAGTGGAGAAGGTCAAGCAGATTCAGAGCCACCTGCGTGCAGCACAGGACAGACAGAAACATCGAGCAGATGCTCATCACAGACCATTGGAGTTCAAGGAGGGTGACCATGTGTTTTTGAGGATATCGCCTACTCGTGGTACCCTCAGATTCGGAGGCAGAGGCAAGCTGAGTCCGAGGTACATCGGGCCTTTTGACATCTTGGAACGAGTTGGCGAAGTGGCTTACCGTCTTGCATTGCCTCCATCATTAGAGGGAGTACATGACGTATTTTATGTATCGCAGCTGAGGAGATATGTCGCAAACCCTAGCCAAGTGCTTGATCATTCAGAGATTACAGTCGGGCCCAGCCTATCTTACGTAGAGCAGTAAGTTGAGATCCTCGATCACAGCGAGAAGACTTTGAGAGGATAGACTATTCGACTGGTCAGAGTGGCATGGATGCACCATTCGTCAGGCGAGTCTACATGGGAGCGCAAGGATTCTATTCGGCAACGGTTTCCGTACTTATTTGAGGAGCAAGGTACGAATTTACGTACGACATTTGATTACTAGTTTTTTTTAAATTCTCTTAGCTATTATCGTGCCTTACTTTTAATTTCGGGGATAAAATTTTTCTAAGTTGGGAAGAATGTAAACCCCCTCGATTTATTCTATAGATAGCCAGGCTTGGATTTGGGAAATTTTGGATTTTTCAGAAGATGATGAGGTTTAGAGTAGAGTTGAGTTTGACTGTGATTTTATTTTATTTAATTAAAACCCTTGGCGCGCCCTATCATAGTTTAAATATTCGGAGCCAGTATCAGCCCATAAATTCCATCGGACTTTATACTTCTGACTTGACTCGCCAATTTAGGCACTGGACTTTTTTGTCACTCAAAATCATATTTTTGTTGTGCTCTAAATTAATTACAAAATTTTCCGTAACCGTAATCCATATTTAATTCCGTGTCGGACACCTGTGTCGTTACCCTCAATTTTGAGATACCAACTTAACCCGTTGAGCCGGACCAACTAAAGGGTCCAAGACTAACTCCAAGCCCCCACCATTTTTGGTTCTTGTGTCATTTTCGAATTTTGACCCCAAGTGCCCCTATTTAATTTAAAATCGCGGGACACTTTATTTCTATTTAAATCGGGGATACCAATTTTGCCTAATCTTGTTTTAATCCTTAATTAATCTCGATGGCCATAAAATTAAATCCGTGCCAAACTCCCAACACCCCCTCGCCATGCAAACCATCACCCGTAATTTTCTCCACAATTTTGGCATCATTTTATGTGTTCGTGCAATTTTCAAATTTAAGGGGCTAAGTTGTAATTTATAAATGTTAGGTGCTCTCACCCCATTGGCCAAGACCTAATAAAGAGGTTAATTATTTTGGACCGAATGCAACATCTCCCCCCTCCATTTCTCATGAAGAAATGATCATACTCAAGTGAAATCCTAGGCCTCTATTTTGAATAGGAAAATCTCTACCCTCCATCCAATGCACCCCTCCCTATAAAACCATCACCATCACCCTCACCACTCCCCAAGCAGGCCCTAATCCCTAAGCATTGAAAACCCCCCCTCTCTCTCTCTCCTCCCTCCTCCATTTTTTTATTCCCCATATAAACTCCTCCTTCTTCAATTTTTTTTCCTTCTTCCTTTATTCTTCATCTTCCTCCTTCTTCCTGGAGAATACTCTCCGGCCGGCGACTGAACTCCCTCCGAAGTGTGAACTCTCTCCGGTGGCCTGCTGACCGCCCGGCCTGTGTGCCCGACGCCGGCGCCGATGCTCCGACCTGCAGCCCTCCGCCCGGCTGTACAGTTCCCCGCGCGGCTCCGAACACCAACCCCCCCACGGCGGCTCCGGCTACAGCCACCCCGACGGTCTGTGCAGCCCCCCGACTGAGCTTCTCCCCGCCGACTGAACCGACTCCGGCTCAGCACTTCCCCCACCTCGCACCGGATCCACGGCCGATTGTTGCAGTTCCCTGCAGCCGCTGTACAACCTTCCCCGGCCGGTTGACTTGCTCCGGCCAGCGCCGCACCGCCCTCGACTCTGGTTCAGACCACCCTCCCCTGCTGTTCTCCCTCCGGCCGACTCCCACTTTCGGCCACCTCCACTCTTCCAGCCATCATCACACCCACCACCACTTGGCACCACCCCGCGGCCACCTTCTCCGGCCAGCAGCCCCGCATCAAGGTATATTTTCCCCCTCTCCCTATATTGTTATATATTGTGTTGTGTTTTAGCTAGAATTTGTGTTAAATTAGTGTTGTGTTAATTTAGGGTTGTGTAGTTATTAAAGGGTGATTAGGGTTTAAGAAGCTAGACTTGGAGAAAAGGGTTTATTAATGCATGGAAAATCTTAGGGTTATTTTATTTGAGTATATACACTTTGATGGAGCAGGTTTAAACATTATGATGTTATTTGTAACTTAGTTAATTTAGGTAGTCCTGTATGCTATTAGGAATATAGAGTTTAAATGTTATAAGAGATTTTTAAGAGTTACTTATTCACTTTATGCAATTGATTATTGTTGATGAGCAGGGCTAAATAGTTGTGAAATAATGTTGTGATATTAAAACGGTGATGGACATTGAGGAACAGGAGATTAATTATGAAATATTGTGCAATATCGAACTATTAGACATTCTTTGAGAATTGGTAAATAATGTGGAACTTAATTAAGTAGTAGTTATTGTGAGATGGATCGAGGAGTAGTTTTAAGATGAGTGATAGTTGATGGTATATGATTGAGGATTGTTCTGATGGTATTAAACGGGTGATTTATCGTATTTGAAATTAACCCTTAGTCAACTGGGATCAACCCCCCTAGCGTCTTGTCCCTGTGAGACATAGCTGAGACTAAGTTTAGGAGTAGATACGTGTCGCATCCCTGTTTGTCGTGGAATAGATTATTGATTATTGGTTTGTATCTTATCTCTAGGTACTGCGGGACCTGAGGACCTGGACGTGGTGTGGGGACCCCGTCACTAGTAGCCGCACGCAGGCAAGTGTACCTTGCCACCCTGTATTTTAGTTACAGATATTTATTGTTTCGTCATGTACATTGTGCATGTATTTATGCTGACGTTCGGTACTTCGCGTCTGGTTCACAAGCGGGTGAATACGTACGTCGTAACGTCTTAGGAAGATTGTTGGATGATTCGTAGCATCTCGATATGCGTACCTGAGTTTATCGACACCCCAGGACACACTCATACACTGTGATCATACCAGATTCATGTATCCTGATACTGACATCATGACCAGAGACTGGGACGACCTTAGGGTCGCGTCTGTTGAGTTATTTCCGTGTGTCGAGACTGTTAGATAGAGGTTCAGGTTCAGCGCACCATCGTTGACCGCTTGGGATGGAGAAGTGTAACCTCCGATTTCCAAATTCCCGAAATATTTAGATTTTAATTTATTTTAAATATCAAGTTTATGAAATATTTTCTCCTTGAATTTTAGTATTAGATTTTGAACAATGTTTGATTTTAGAAGGTGATTTAAAATCTTTTATAAAAATCATTTTTCCCTAAATGTCGATTTATTATCAATTAAATAGATAAATAATGATACTCTAGCTTCGAATATTTATTGGCTTGAAATCATAAAATTATTTGTTTAATAAAAAAATTATTTGAAGGACTAGTTGTTTTTTTCATAATAAATTTTCATATCCATTTGGGATAGTAAATAAATTAAGGTTTTGGAATATGGGTTTAATTAGTAGCTAATTGGAAATCAGTTAGCCTTGGAAGCCTCTTAAAATATTTTCTTAAATTATAATCTTTTTCTATTAAAAATTTACAAGTTTACCATCTTCCATTCACACCCTCATTCCCACATGAAGAACTCATTCATGTCTAATCTTGGCCATTCATTAATTGGGCCAATCCTCACCCTTCATCCCACACCCTCTCTCCCTATTTAAAGTCTCTCACCCACACCATTCCCAAGAAGCCCTAATTCCCAAAACCTAGGCTAGCCCTCACAAATTCCCACAAGCCAACAGCCATCACCATTTTTGTGTGCTCGTGTCCATGTGTCCAGCTTTACGTGTCAGCCGTGTTGGCCTCGGGTCTGACCCCGGGTGTCCTATCGTATCCATTCATTTCCTGTGTCCAGTTATTACAACATTACTACGAGATTGTGTCCGACACCATCTGGACACATCCACCACAGTACATCATCTCTGTGTCCAACACCTGGACACATCCACCTCCACCACAGTAAACATCCATCCCCGTGTCCAACACTCGGACACGATCCACCCCTGACACATACAGATATTCATAAACCTAACCCTAGATTTAAACCTAATCGTCGTGCGTCGAGCTCGAAGATCCAGCCGCCGTCGAGCTTCGCTGCCGCCGCCGAGCTTCGCTGTCGCCTCCTCGAGACGAGCAGATCCGTCGACCGCCTCCTCAAGACGAGTAGATCCGTCGACCGCCTCCTCGAGATGAGCAGATCCGTCGACCCCCGCTTCGAGATGAACGCTTGACCACCGCCACAGCAGATCCGCCGACGCCTTGCCCGGTCCGACCCCGGCGGACTTCCCCGCGTCGACACCGAGACCCCAACGTGAGCCCTCTTTTCTCTTTCCCCTTTCTTCTATTCTGTGAGTTAAGTTACGGGTTAATTAATCAGTTAGTTAATTAATCAGTTAGTTAATATATAATTAGTTAGTTAATATATAATAGTTTAGTTAATATAATTAGTTTAGTAATATATATAATATATAATTAGTTTATTTTTATGTAATAAATATAAGGGTTTTTGATTATGTAAATATAATAATTTTCGGGGTTTTTATTATAAAAAAATAAAATAAAAAAATAGTTTTAATAATAAAATTAGTTCAAAATTTGTTTATTTGGACTGGTAACCGATTTTACTATAGATATAAAAATATATTGGCTTTTACATAAATTCTAAATTTTATAAATAAACTTTTAATTGTAATTATTGTTCAAAATAATTTTAAAATGATTTTTCATAAATTAAGGTGTTACCTTAATAACAAACAAACGACCCTTTCTCTTATTAGCCTGGTATCCTTATCTCGATTTTCGTGCCGAACTCCGATCTTGGACTTCTTTATATAGTTTCTAGCTATTTGGACTGCTCCAGACTCATTGGAACTAACTGCTACTTCATTTGGGATTACCTTGAGAAGTGTGGCATTATATACATTCTCTGATTAGTTAATATACGCATATATATAAATATATATATATATATATATATATATATATATATATATATATATATATATATATATATATATATATATATATTTGATTGATATAGATACAAATATGTATTTTGGTATATAAATATATATTTATATACACCTATTTAGTGTATATACACATATACGTATTTTGTACAATTACTAATAGACACTTATATATATATATATATATATATTATATACGTTTTATTGGTATATACTCTGAGTGTAAATGTGTATTTATATACGTATCCCTACTAGATGACCCTAGTTGACTAGAGCCATGCCTGGCATAGCCCTGAGGCCAGTGTATTTATTGTGTGTTAGTGTAGCATATGATACAAGTGATATTATTATATGTGTATAGGACTGTTGGATCCTCCAGACGATACTCTGGGATAGGACATTGGTTTTACCAGCTAAGGACCCAAGGCGAGTACATTCTCTGATTAGTTTCCTATTTATGATATCCCCTATGTTCACTGCATCTAGTGTAGATATCCATGCTCTTGACACGCTGGTTACACGGATTGGTATACACGGATCTCGTCATGAGATGTTATTCCTTATTCATGGTGTAGCTTGTACAAGACTTGTTTTCTTGTTATCTTGTACATGTACAGACATTGAGACCCGGGGAGATTTGCTACCTCCTAGGGAATCCCGTGCCATGGCGTACCATGATTGGATCTACTATACCAGTCGGGGGTGGGGAGTATTTTAGTGTAGATATGTGATCATACCCAACTTTACATGCATCATAGCTCACCCCACATCTCACGTCGGGTGCGGCCTGACCATTTATATGCTTCATAGCTGTTACGTGTGATTAGCCTGACCTCTACATGCATCATAGCTAACCAACGGTTAGCCTGACCTTACATGAATCATAGCTAATCACATGTAACCAGCCTGATCAAGTTCCCAAGCCGATCACATGTTAAAGCTAGTACTCACACACTTAGTCATAGGTTTCTTGCTCATTGACATATTGTTTCTTTTCCTGCATTTACCTACAGTATTTCCAGTATTTCTTTTATTGTACATTTCTCTTACCTATACATGCATCTCGTATATTTCCATCTAGAACTGTCATGCCCCAGTCCCAAAATGACGAGGGACTGGACACGTGGCAATAGCCAGCAGCACGCACCGATGGATAACCCAATTTAATGGAACCATCAGGGCGTACTTAAGCTGTAAGTAAGGTCTACTACACAAGTCACACTAATCTCATCCATGAAGATAAAGAAATAAACTGCATAATCAAATGGAAATAAGTAGCAACATCATCACAGCAAGTCAGTCGGAGCAACAATCCGACTATAGTCTGAAATAAACTGGCTCTATAGGCCAGGAACAAAAGATGTAAACATGAAATAAATACTGAGTACTGGAACAAGCACTCAGGAGAAGTCCTCGGTAGTCACCTCGTCTTCAGTGTTCGGTTCAGCTCCAGCAATAGCTTCAGCTCCTGTCCCGTATATCTCGGGATACTGCTCCTCAGCTAAACCTGGGGACATAATCCATTCCAGGTCCTCAGTGGACATAGCAAGGCACAGATAATACAAGCCAAAATGAAAAAGTAGTGCAATAAATAATGAATCAACAGGGTAAACTAAGTAACTAACCATCTATGTGATATGCAAATGAGAGCAACACTAGTACTCAGGCTGAGACTGCTACAAGCTCTGTGTCGGGGAGCCGGTAGCAGTAATAACACGTAAAGGGTCTAGCTCTGCTGGAGAGTCTACAACCTCACAATAATAGTAGATATATATATAGAACAGCCTGTAGCCTGTGTGTCTCTCCCCACCCAATGTAATCACGCAAGCCATGACCATAACGTCTCATGTCCATGTCAGCGGGATTATAACTAATGCAACAAGTCATACTGTCTATAAATAAATAACTCTGTCAAGTCCTGTATCCTATTCAGAATCCCCACGAATAACTCGGGAAGATTCTGTCCATGATAGTGTCAAGTGTCCTGGGTTGTAGGGTACTTGAGAGGTCAAGTACAAAATAAGGGGGGGTCGTAAATCCATCTCTAAATGACGAACCCAACACCGCGTACGGTGTTAGTACCCGACTATGATCGGGCTCTAGGTACGTCGTATGTTTCCTAGGTTTAAGCAGTTTAAATCAGTTTATATGAAATTGCACAAGAAATCCAGCAGAGTATTTTTACAGAAAATATGAAAATAATGACTGCAAGTTTGGCAAGGTGCACTTGCCTGAAGTTTGGATTCCACTTAGGTCCTGGTTTCAGAAATTCCCAGAGATGTCTCCGAAAGCTGAAATAAACAGTACCATCATGCTCAGAAGGTGTCAAACAGCTAGGATCGCCTGTCCTTGGGTCCAATTTGGAGACAAGGGCAGAAACGATAATTTCGGGCCAAAACGGGGTCCACCGGTGGGCCCGCTTTGCACCGAAAAATACGTCAGGGTCAAAGGTCTCCAAATTCACCAAACTTAGTGTCAACAGGTCAGGAACGCTGATACGAACCCAACGGAACTTCAGATTTGAATTCCGATGAGCCGGTCACGAAATCGCCCGTCGAGCAGGGCCTGTGGGGCCCACGACACGCGATTTCGTCAACGTTCTCAGAATTGAACCAAACTTGACCCACAGGACCAGCGTATCGCTACGAGTCCGATGGCGCAAGTTTCGTCTTGATCCGACGTGTGTGCACGAAGTTAGGGCAAATTACAGACAAGGCGGATACGGGGCAATATCCGCGGATACGCGTTGATTTCGGGGTGCACGCACACCCGAATCAGCTTTCGCGAACTCTCACACGTCCGTATCGACGAGGCGCACGTATCTGTGAAGACCGCACGCGACCAAGTCGTCCCGTTTGGCGGGGCGTACTCAGTTCCGGGGTAAAACCGGGCCTGAGTTTTTCCTGTTTTTGGATCGCGGTGTGCGATCACCACAGGACGCGATGCCCCGAACAGTTTGTCCGGACACCGAGAGGGTCATACAGGCTTCGCGTAAAAATTTACGGAATCGAAATCGGGGTTACGAGCAGGAAGTTATGAGTACCTGAAGGGGACCGAGAAATCGGGGTTTTCTGTGTCCGTATCGTGTCCTGGACACGTGTCCTCGGCTAGGGTTCCCTGTGTCCGGTGCTGTGTCCGCGTGTCCTGCTGGCTGGGGGATCACCGGAGAAGGCCGGACTCGGCGGGGTGAGCTGCGGCCGGGCGGGGGATCGTCGACAGGGCGGTGGCTGCGACTCCGGCGGAGGGGAGAACAGTAGCCGCGGGGAGAGAGGAGGAGAGGTTCTGGCCGGCGTCGGGGAGGGTGCTCGCTAGGGCGGCTCACGGGGGACGGCGGGTTTCAGAGGAGGCCGGAGGGTCGCAGGGGGTCGGGGTCGCCGGACGGGTTCGCCGGACGGGGTAGAGTTAGGGTTAGGGTTAGGGTTTGGGGGAAGAAGAGGGTGGCGGAGTAGGGTATATATAGGGGGCTGAGGGAGGGCCGGCCGGGGCGTCGTGGGCAGGTGAATCGGAGGGGAGGCGACGTGGGGGGGGTTCTCCGGCCACGTCACCGGAGAATGCGGCGGGCGGCGGGTTTTTCGGGTCGTGGGGGAAGTCGGGGGGGGACAGGGGTGACCGGTAGCGAGTTCGGGTCGGGCGCGGATCCGGGTGAGCGGACCCGCCCGACCCGCTAGGGTGAGGTTGGGCTGGGCTGGTCATAATGGGCTCGGCCCACTGGGCCGGGCCGGGCCCAAGGCAAAAATAATAATAATAATAATAGAAATAATAATAATATTAATATTAATTAATTTAGGAAAATAGTTTTTAGGCTTTTAAAAATAGGTCTGATGCCCAATAAAATCCCAGAAAATTACCCTAAGTCCGGTTTTCTATTTTACACCATAAAATCATATTTTTATTTCATTTTAATGTTGTTTATTAGCAATTAAAAATTACAAACTCACTACAGGGCCTATGTAAATTCCTGAAAAATGTATTTTAAATCCCAAAATTGATTTAAAAAATCTAAAAAAAATTAGGGTGTTTACAATCTACCCCCCTTAAGAGGATTGCGTCCTCGCAATCGAAGGGTAAACTATAAAGACAAGATTTACAGAATTAAAATGCTTAGGTTACCTGATTCTGCAAATAAGTGCGGATAACGCTGCCGCATAACATCTTCTCGTTCCCAGGTCGATTCGCCTGGAGAGTGTTGTTTCCAAGCTACTCGAACCAGCCTGATAGTCTGTCCTCGTAGTGTCTTCTCGCTGGTGTCGAGTATACCCACTGGCTGCTCTTCGTATCTCAGGCTAGGTCCCACTGAAATCTCAGAATGATCAACTATATGGCTTGGGTCCGTCACATACCTCCTCAATTGTGAGACGTGGAATACGTCATGCACTCCCTCTAAGGACGGAGGTAATGCAAGACGGTAAGCCACCTCACCGATGCGCTCCAAGATATCGAATGGCCCAATGTACCTTGGGCTTAACTTGCCTCTGCTGCCGAATCTGATAGTACCTCTAGTGGGCGAGATTCTCAGAAATACATGCTCTCCTTCCTTGAACTCCAGGGGTCGTCGGTGTACATCTGCCCAATGCTTCTGTCTATCCTGGGCTGCACGGAGATGGTTCTGAATCTGCTTTACTTTCTCCACTGTCTCCGTTACCAACTCTGGACCCAGTATTTGACGTTCGCCAACGTCGCTCCAGCATATTGGAGATCTGCACTTCCTTCCGTATAACGCCTCGAAAGGTGCCATCTGAATGCTTGCCTGATAGCTATTGTTGTAGGAGAACTCCACTAAATGCAGATAATCTTCCCAAGATCCTCCAAAGTCCAGTATACAGGATCGCAACATATCTTCCAGGATCTGAATTGTGCGCTCTGACTGTCCGTCTGTCTGAGGATGATAGGCAGTACTGAACTTGAGCCTGGTGTCGAGACTCTCTTGCATGCTTCGCCAGAAGTGAGATATAAATCTTGAGTCTCGATCTGATATGATACTAACTGGCACTCCATGTAATTTTACGATCTGACGCATATACATGTCGGCTAGTACTTCTGTGGATTGTCCGACTCTAAACGGCAAGAAGTGAGCCGACTTAGTGAGCCAATCCACGATGACCCATACTGCATCCTTACCACTAGGGCTTCTTGGAAATCCAGTGACGAAGTCCATGGTAATATGCTCCCACTTCCATTCAGGGATGGGAAGTGGCTGCAACATACCTGCAGTCCTTTGGTGCTCGGCCTTCACCTGCTGGCAGACTAAGCATTTCGCCACAAAGCGGGCAATCTCCCTTTTCATTCCATGCCACCAGTAATATTGTCTTAAGTCCCGGTACATCTTGGTTCCTCCTGGATGAACCGAGTATATGGAGCTATGGGCTTCTGTCATCAGTTCCTGCCTTAATTCTCCATTTGGAACACATAGGCAATTTCCGCACCTTAATGTTCCGTCCTCGTGGATGCGAAGTCCCGTCTGCAAGCCTGCTTCTGTTCTTTCTCTCAGCCTTCGGAATCTGGCATCATTAGGCAAAGCTTCCTTGATTCTCTCCACCAGCGATGACTTCACTTCAAGGTTAGCCAGCAAACCATTTTGTCCAGGAAAAATAACCTCTATCTGGAGTTCTTGTAGATCTTTTAATAGCTCGGGCTGCTCCGTCAAGAAATAAGCCGAGGGTTTTCTGCTGAGAGCGTCGGCTACAACGTTTGCTTTCCCCGGGTGGTACTGTAGATCGATGTCAAAGTCCACCATCAACTCAAGCCAACGCCTTTGCCTCATATTGAGCTCCTTCTGTGTATAAACATACTTCAAGCTCTTATGATCAGTGAATATCTCGACCTTTTCTCCATACAGATAATGTCTCCAGATCTTCAATACAAAAATAACTGCAGCTAGCTCCAGGTCGTGTGTTGGGTAGTTCTTCTCGTGGACCTTCAGCTGCCTCGATGCATAAGCAATAACCTTGCCATGTTGCATCAAGACACAACCTAGTCCACTACCGGACGCATCACTATATACAACAAAACCTCCTGACCCTGAGGGAAGAGTCAAGACTGGTGCTGTTGTTAGACGCCTCTTCAATTCTTCAAAGGCATGCTGGCATTCTTCTGTCCATATGAACTCCTGATTCTTCCGTGTCAGCTTAGTCATCGGCTCCGCGATTCTTGAAAAATTTTCTATGAACCGCCGGTAATACCCAGCAAGTCCAAGAAAACTTCTCACTTCCGCAACAGAGGTAGGGGTAGGCCAGGTTTCTATAGCAGTGACTTTCTCTGGGTCCACAGACAGTCCTTCACCCGAGATAATATGCCCTAAGAATGGCACCTTGTCCATACAGAACTCACATTTGCTGAGTTTGGCATACAGCTTCTCCCTTCTCAAGGTTTCTAGCACAATTCTAAGGTGTTCCTCGTGCTCTACGTGGTTCTTAGAGTAGATTAGGATATCATCAATGAATACCACCACGAATTTATCCAAGTACTGATGGAAGACCCCGTTCATCAAACTCATAAATACAGCAGGTGCGTTGGTTAAACCAAATGGCATAACTAGGAACTCATAATGCCCATACTTAATTCTGAAGGCCGTCTTTGGGATATCTTCTTTCTTCACCCTAATCTGATGATAACCGGATCTAAGGTCAATCTTGGAGAATACCTTAGCACCACTCAACTGGTCAAACAAATCATCAATACGTGGTAATGGGTACCGATTCTTAATAGTTACAGCATTAAGGGCTCTGTAATCAATGCACAGCCGTACAGATCCGTCCTTCTTGGGTACAAAAAGTATAGGTGCTCCCCATGGTGAAACACTGGGCCGGATAAATACTTTCTCCAGAAGGTCGTCAACTTGTGTTTTCAGCTCCACTAACTCCTTAGGTGCTAGCCGATATATCGATGAGGTGGTAGGTTCGGCTCCTGGAGTTAGGTCTATCGTGAATTCTATCTCCCGATCAGGTGGTAAACCTGGAAGGTCGTCGGGAAATACATCCACAAATTCCGTTATGACTCTTGGGTAACTTGAATCTTCTTCTACGGTCAATACCCTAAGAGTTGGCTGGACCCCTTGTTCTACAGCTCCTCTATGAAATTCAAACTCAGGAAGGCTAGGGGGTCTAAATATCACTTTTCCAAGCCGGCAATCCAGTGTCGCATGGTACTGACTTAACCAGTCCATACCAAGTACAACATCGTAATCAGGCATAGAAAAGATCAGGAATTGGGCTCGCATCTCTCGGCCACAGACTACTACCGAACATGATCTACAAGTATCACTAACCGGGATAATTCCACCTCCCGTTAGTATTCTCTTCATCTTCGAGAGAGGTGCGGTAGCTATTCTATGTGTGGCTACGAAGCTAGCAGCAATAAATGAATGCGAAGCTCCAGAATCAAATAATGCTACAGCAGGAATTGAAGCTACTAATATGGTACCTGCTATCACTTCGCCTGCAGTAGCTTCCTCAGTGACTGCTAGTGCATATGCCTGACCTCGTCCCTGAGCGGGACCCCTTTGCTGACGAGCTTGTTGGAACAGTGCTGCCTGAGGTGGTAGAGGTGGCCTGGCTCCTCCAGGCCCTGTCTGAGTTGCTCCCCCAGCTGGAAGAGCTGCAGGTGGAGCTGGTCGATTCGGAACTCCCTCTCGACGTTCCGAGCAGTCCTTGGAGAAGTGTTGTCCAGATCCGCAAACCAGGCAGAGTCCCAGCTTGCGTCGACACTCCTTTTCAATATGTCCTACCTTGCTGCAGTAGTGGCAAGTAGGCAGGTTCTTAGTTGCTGCTCTTGGAGGCGGGCTCTTCTGGGGACGTTTAGCAGATTCTCCTGGTGTTGACTTGGACGGTGCTGAGGAGAAGGGACGTTTCAGGCTTGATTCCCTCCGAGTAACGTGCTCCAGCCGACGTGCTGCAGCTAGGACGTCGGTGTAAGAGGTGGGCACGACTGATCCGATTAACTTCTGAAGCTCAAACCTGAGCCCATCAAAGAACTTTTCCGCCTTCTCCTCTTCGGTAGGAATTAGAGAAGGGGCGAAGCGGCTCAAGCGAATGAATTCGGCGTTATATTCCTCCACCGTCATGTTGCCCTGGATCAGGCGGTTGAATCTGTCTCAGAGTTCTGACCGAGCCACAGCAGGGATGTACATCTCCTGGAAGAGTCTGGAGAACTCCTCCCAGGTAACCTGATCATGTCCGAGCCTTCTTTCTTCGGACAGCCACCAATGATGCGCGTTGTCCGTCAGTTGCATCCGGACGGCAGTCATCCATTTGTCCCTTGGTAGTTCGGCGGCCTCCAACTGATGCTGTGTGTTTGTAAGCCATTCATGCACTTCAGTTGGTCCTTCCTTGCCCGAGAAGGGACGGGGCTTGAGTTGACGGAAATCCGTAATAGATCCCGTCGTTGGCCGCCTATTTGGTGCATGCTCCAATGCTGCGACCAGGCTGTTCCTTAGGTTCTCGGCCTCTCGGCGTTGGGCCTCTTGTTGGATCTGTTGTTGTGCCTGCATCATGGCGTAGAACATCTGGAACATTTGCTGGCCGTCCATTGCCTGCCCTGGGGGAAAGACAGGCATCATAGGAGGGAACTGGGGAGGAGGCGGGATGTCATCACGCCTGAATCTGGAACTTGGCTGGCCAGTTTGGTTGCTCTGAGAGGATTGTCCTCTGGTATCCGGCGTCGTTCCAGCTTCGCAGGTAAACCCTGCTTCAGTCGGTGTTCCCAATGGGGTCTCGTCACCACGTCTGGGATCCATTTCTCTGCATCAAAAGAAAACAATGAGAACGCACAGAGGAATCAAACAGGATACGGTTCAAGCAATTTAATTGAATTCGACATAGAGTTCAAAAATGATTAATTATATGGATGAGATCCTATAACCTATCTTATTGCAGGCCTGTCCGGTCCCTAAGTTGAAACCGAACAATTTAGTTAGGACCTGCATGGGCCACCACAAAAACTATGTCACGCCCCAGTCCCAAAATGACGAGGGACTGGACACGTGGCAATAGCCAGCAGCACGCACCGATGGATAACCCAATTTAATGGAACCATCAGGGCGTACTTAAGCTGTAAGTAAGGTCTACTACACAAGTCACACTAATCTTATCCATGAAGATAAAGAAATAAACTGCATAATCAAATGGAAATAAGTAGCAACATCATCACAGCAAGTCAGTCGGAGCAACAATCCGACTATAGTCTGAAATAAACTGGCTCTATAGGCCAGGAACAAAAGATGTAAACATGAAATAAATACTGAGTAATGGAACAAGCACTCAGGAGAAGTCCTCGGCAGTCACCTCGTCTTCAGTGTTCGGTTCAGCTCCAGCAATAGCTTCAGCTCCTGTCCCGTATATCTCGGGATACTGCTCCTCAGCTAAACCTAGGGACATAATCCATTCCAGGTCCTCAGTGGACATAGCAAGGCACAGATAATACAAGCCAAAATGAAAAAGCAGTGCAATAAATAATGAATCAGCAGGGTAAACTAAGTAACTAACCATCTATGTGATATGCAAATGAGAGCAACACTAGTACTCAGGCTGAGACCGCTACAAGCTCTGTGTCGGGGAGCCGGTAGCAGTAATAACACGTAAAGGGTCTAGCTCTGCTGGAGAGTCTACAACCTCACAATAATAGTAGATATATACATAGAACAGCCTGTAGCCTGTGTGTCTCTCCCCACCCAATGTAATCACGTAAGCCATGACCATAACGTCTCATGTCCATGTCAGCGGAATTATAACTAATGCAACAAGTCATACTGTCTATAAATAAATAACTCTGTCAAGTCCTGTATCCTATTCAGAATCCCCACGAATAACTCGGGAAGATTCTGTCCATGATAGTGTCAAGTGTCCTGGGTTGTAGGGTACTTGAGAGGTCAAGTACAAAATAAGGGGGGGTCGTAAATCCATCTCTAAATGACGAACCCAACACCGCGTACGGTGTTAGTACCCGACTATGATCGGGCTCTAGGTACGTCATATATTTCCTAGGTTTAAGCAGTTTAAATCAGTTTATATGAAATTGCACAAGAAATCCAGCAGAGTATTTTTACAGAAAATATGAAAATAATGACTACAAGTTTGGCAAGGTGCACTTGCCTGAAGTTTGGATTCCACTTAGGTCCTGGTTTCGGAAATTCCCAGAGATGTCTCTGAAAGCTGAAATAAACAATACCATCACGCTCAGAAGGTGTCAAACAGCTAGGATCGCCTGTCCTTGGGTCCAATTTGGAGACAAGGGCAGAAACGGTAATTTCGGGCCAAAACGGGGTCCACCGGTGGGCCCGCTTTGCACCGAAAAACGCGTCAGGGTCAAAGGTCTCCAAATTCACCAAACTTAGTGTCAACAGGTCAGGAACGCTGATACGAACCCAACAGAACTTCAGATTTGAATTTTGATGAGCCGGTCACGAAATCGCCCGTCGAGCGGGGCCTGTGGGGCCCACGACACGCGATTTCGTCAACGTTCTCAGAATCGAACCAAACTTGACCCACAGGACCAGCGTATCGCTACGAGTCCGATGGCGCAAGTTTCGTCTCGATCCGACGTGTGTGCACGAAGTTAGGGTAAATTGCAGACAAGGCGGATACGGGGCGATGTCCGCGGATACGCGTTGATTTCGGGGTGCACGCACACCCGAATCAGCTTCCGCGAACTCTCACACGTCCGTATCGACGAGGCGCACGTATCTGTGAAGACCGCACGCGACCAAGTCGTCCCGTTTGGCGGGGCGTACTCAGTTCCGGGGTGAAACCGGGCCTGGGTTTTTCCTGTTTTTGGATCGCGGTGTGCGATCACCACAGGACGCGATGCCCCGAACAGTTTGTTCGGACACCGAGAGGGTCATACAGGCTTCGCGTAGAAATTTACGGAATCGAAATCGGGGTTACGAGCAGGAAGTTATGAGTACCTGAAGGGGACCGAGAAATTGGGGTTTTCTGTGTCCGTATCGTGTCCTGGACACGTGTCCTCGACTAGGGTTCCCTGTGTCCGGTGCTGTGTTCGCGTGTCCTGCTGGCTGGGGGATCACCGGAGAAGGCCGAACTCGGCGGGGCGAGCTGCGGCCAGGCGGGGGATCGTCGACAGGGCGGTGGCTGCGACTCCGGCGGAGGGGAGAACAGTAGCCGCGGGGAGAGAGGAGGAGAGGTTCTGGCCGGCGTCGGGGAGGGTGCTCGCTGGGGCGGCTCACGGGGGACGGCGGGTTTCAGAGAAGGCCGGAGGGTCGCAGGGGGTCGGGGTCGCCGGACGGGTTCGCCGGACGGGGTAGAGTTAGGGTTAGGGTTAGGGTTTGGGGGAAGAAGAGGGTGGCGGAGTAGGGTATATATAGGGGGCTAAGGGAGGGCCGGCAGGGGCGTCGTGGGCGGGTGAATCGGAGGGGAGGCGACGTGGGGGGGGGTTCTCCGGCCACGTCGCCGGAGAACGCGGCGGGCGGCAGGTTTTTCGGGTCGTGGGGGAAGTCGGGGGGGACAGGGGTGACCGGTAGCGGGTTCGGGTCGGGCGCGGATCCGGGTGAGCGGACCCGCCCGACCCGCTAGGGTGAGGTTGGGCTGGGCTGGTCGTAATGGGCTCGGCCCACTGGGCCGGGCCGGGCCCAAGGCAAAAATAATAATAATAATAATAGAAATAATAATAATATTAATATTAATTAATTTAGGAAAATAGTTTTTAGGCTTTTAAAAATAGGTCTGATGCCCAATAAAATCCCAGAAAATTACCCTAAGTCCGGTTTTCTATTTTATACCATAAAATTATATTTTTATTTCATTTTAATGTTGTTTATTGGCAATTAAAAATTACAAACTCACTACAGGGCCTATGTAAATTCCTGAAAAATGCATTTTAAATCCCAAAATTGATTTAAAAAATCTAAAAAAATTTAGGGTGTTTACAAGAACTGCTACATAGTTTATATCATTAATTTAGAACTGCTAATTAGAGATGTACTTTGCTCCTTCCTGACTGGAAAATATTTTCCAGACTATGCCTAGAGGACTGGTATTCGACACTTGTGGACCATCAGGGTGAGTAGCTGCAGTCTTGGATTTACTAGTTCAGTCGTGATTCCGGGAGGTTTAGCCGGAATCACTAGAGATTTAGTTAGTTTCTTTCAGTAGTTTATTTGGTACCGGATTTGTCTCCGGCATTTTATTGAGACTTGGATTATGTTGAGTTAGATTATTTACAGTTTAGACTTGTGTTGTATCTTCCTTTCTTTTCTTCGATTTCTTATCGTGCTGTAGTTGTGATTGAGTATGTTGATTTTATATTGTTATCCGTGTCTCCTTATGGAGTTGGACTCTAGTGTGAGATTGGTTAGATAGTACTTGACCTAGACAGCGTTCTACCGCCGATGCTGCGGCGTAGGCTGGACGTACCCACGCTCTCGTACCCCTAAATCGGGTGCGGGTCGTGACAGGAAGACAGTTACTAGACGTTTGGGCTACTTTGCACGTGCTTATATATATATATATATGTATTGTTTCTGTAGTGATCCTGTATCTAGTGTAGTTGTATCACCCGTGTGACTCTTTGCCCGGAGCTGCGGTACGTGCCGTGTGTTTCTGTGTCCGGAGCTACTATTTTATTTTAGAAAGCCCACGCGTCGAACATTGTCTTTAAACTGTGTCACACTTGTTTGGTTATGTTAGAGTACCCTGTCGTGTACTTGTACTTTCTGTTTACTTGGCATGTTGTATTTCTGTACCTTGTTACGTCCCTCTGAGGACCTGGTTCCCTACCAGTTTTGCAGCATAGATGATTACGGAGCATTTGGAGTTGTTGTTGGAGTTGCATGTCTTGCGGGCATGGTACCAGGTACTCACATTATATCTACCGGCATTATAGTTATTTTGTATTGTTTATTTCATCTGCTGTTGTAGCCTAGTTTTTATAGACTCATACTTCTTCTCGAGTCTATTCGAGTTAGTGTGTTATTGGGCGGCCAACTCTAGCACATATAGCACTTTCTTGTATACTGCTGTACATTGTGGATTGAGACATAGAGGTTTACATTTATGGAATATCTAGATAGTGCCCTTTATATTACAGCTTATACGTATTCGAGTCAGACCAGAGTCTGGTCGAATGCGTAGCTAGCTTGTCACGTATTCCTGGTCCTACATATTTTGGGACTGGGGCATGACAATGAGACTCATAACTCGTGTAACACCTGTGTCATAGCCAAATAAAACATAATAATGCCTTAAAGTCTTGGGGTGGTCTCTTAACTCTAGGTCAATATGCATAACAAAAGAAATAAGAACCAAAAGACGACGTCATCCGTCGTTGTGCCCAAGTTTCCTTTGACGCACAGTTTAATAATATACATAAATAATAAAATAAAGGACAGAAATAAAACATGCAAATGTGAATGTAAATAAACAGTAATAGTAGCAAGGTATACTTGTATGACAAGCAATCAATGTAGTATAGACGTCTAGATGACAAGCACAATAAATCAGAACCTACGGACTCTCAATGAACGTCTCCGGATGCTGAAATAAACTTCACTATTATTTCCAGATTTAATTAGATAGTAAAAAAAAACTCTACCCTTTCGTCCAATTTGGACACAAGGGTAAAACGATAATTTTGGGCCAAAACGGAGTCCATATGTGACCCCATCTTGCATCAAAAAATATGTCAGGGGTAAAGGTCTCTAAAATGGACAAATTATAGGTCAAAAAAAATCTTAATCGACGATTCAAACTCAATGGTATGTCCAGTTTTGAATTCCGGTGAGCCGATCACAAAATCACTTGTTAAGTCAAACTGTAGGACCCGTAAAATGGTAGTTCGATCAACTTTCCCAAAATCACGTGAAACTTGGGTCACAGGACCAGCATGATACCACAGATCAGTTGGTGCAAGTTTCGTCGCGTTCCGATGAGCGATCACAAACTTTTAGGATATTTTGCAAAACGTCGATACGAGAAACTTTTTACGGATACGGGTTGTTTCCGGCATGCACACACGTCCAAATCAACTTTCACGAAAGTTTATAGTTCAGAATATACCATATGCGCCTTTCGGTATAATTGGTATGCAACGAGGTGGTCCCGTTTGGCGGGACGCACTCCGTATCATAAGTTTCAATATTTTGAAAACAAGTTTTTCATGATTTTTAACCTTATTTTTAATGGCCAAAAACTATAAATTAAATTAAAATATTTTATGAATTTGGTTGTCGGTCAGGTGATCTGCACATAGGTGAAATTGGTTCGACGTTTCTCCAACTGTGGAGAAAGATATGGGTTCCTAAAGTAGGTATCGTGTACTATTTTTTGGTTCCTAAAAATCATGGTTTTTCTTGATTTTGGAACTCGATTTAAAATTCACACAACGCGAACTAAAATATTCTACTTGAAAGGACACAAGGAGGGTTAGGTTGCGATAATATCGGAGAAGATGGCGCATGAAACGAATCATCGAGGAAGGATAAATCACTGTGGGAACATGGACTCGTGGAGTTGCTGCTGCTTCTGCCGCTGCTGCGCGTGCACCTGAGCGGTCGGCCAGCGATTCCACGGACTAGCGACGGCCGTCGGAGGCTAGGAGTAGGTTAGAATAGGGTTAGGTTTTTTTTATTAATAATAGGTTATATATATATATGTGTATATATATATATATATATATATATATATATATATATATATATATATATATATGCATTTATATATAGAATGAGAGAGAGGGGTCGCGGCTCTGGGCTTATTCGTGCAGGTGGGGGTGGGTGTTAGGAATAGGTTTCTAGGTTTTTCTTTTTTCTTTTTATAAATTCTTATATTAATATATATATATACATATATATATAAATATTTATATATATAAATATATACATATTTGCATATATATTAGGGTATAAAATATGAGAAAAATATATTTGCACACTAAATTAATTCTAAAAAATTCGTATTACTTGACAAATAATATATATATATATATATATATAATAATAATAATAATAATAATAATAATAAATAGTTTTATGACTCTTAAATAGATATTTATACAAATAAATAAATCAAGAGTTTTATTTTCCAATTAACTAAGAAATAATCCAAAGAAATTCAACAATAAGATAAAAACACTTAAAAATGAAATTTAAATTTTAGGGGGTTTACAAAGCTACAGGATCGTCTCCGACGTATGAGACTATTATTGGCCGACAATGGCAGCATATGTCATCGATTATGTAAGAAAATACCGGTTGTGCCAAATTCATACGGACTTCATCCATCAACCTTCCGAATTCTAGCACCCAACTTTGGTGACTTGGCCGTTTGAAGCATGGAGAATGGACATCATTGGACCGATTAGGCCACTGTCGTCGAAAGGGCACCGATTCATTCTCGCCATAACTGACTACTTCTCCAAGTGGGCATAAGCTGTATCGCTCGCTGAAGTTAAAACATCAAACGTGATCAACTTTGTCAAACATCACGTCATCTACCGTTTTGGACTACCTCGAAGGATTATCCACGACAACGGTCCACAATTTGCAAGCTACGCTTTCTATTGGTTTTGCGATAAAAATCGAATTCAGAATGTATCTTCGACGACCTATAATCCAGCAGCAAATATATTAGTGGAAGCACTCAACAAGACCATCATAAAGCTACTCAATAAGCTAATCTCGTCTAATCAACGTGAATGGAACAAGAAATTAGGAGAATATCTCAGGGCCTATCGTACAATGGTCCGAACCCCAATTAACAGTATGTCGTTCGCCCTAGTCTATTGGAGAGAGGCCGTGCTCCCTCTAAAAATCCAAATCCCCTCGCTTAGGGTGGCCCTCTACAGCAGGTTGACAACTGACGACAACTACCGCCGATGTCTACAGGAGTTGGAAGCACTCGCCGAGAAGTGTCTCTTAGCTCAACAGCGCATTGAGTTATACCAAGCACGCCTCTTTGGAGCCTTCAACAAATGAGTCAAAAAAGGGCATTTCAAGTCGGTGACCTCGTCTTAGCAGTAAAAAGCCCGATGGTTATGATGCAAAAGACAGCCGAAAAGTTCCAAGCCAAATGGGAGGGGCCCTTCGTTGTGGAATCAGTATATTCCAACGGCACATACCGACTCACAAAACCCAATGGAGACTTGCTGATGATGCCGATCAACGACAAGTTTCTCAAAAAATACTATGTCTGAGTTAGGCTTGTACTCCCCCTATCCCCAACAGGGCGATCAAGATGTACAATGTTTACATTTTGGTCATCCCAGCAAATATACGTGTATGGCACAAGTTTTCCCCCACAAACTTATTATCAAAGCTATTATCTGTATTCAGGAAGTCCTGAAGATACAATAGATAATGGATCCTCGAAAGCCTCCAGTGAGGCTGTCCTCAGGTCTATCTACACACTACCATATGGACCACTTAAATCGGTCCCTCAGGCAAGAGTTCACGTCCATACTCGTTATTATACATTTTACTTCCTCTTGAACAATGGTGCACACCCGACGGATGACCGCTGAGGGGCACGAGTATGTTTCTTCTTTCCTGCTCGTTATTGTACATTTTACTCTTTTGGATATTTAGCCACCAACACTTGTTAGCCGGCATGTCTGGACGTTAGCTTCTCTTACATGATTGTAATTAATCAGACTGCAACTGATCACGGTCATGTACTTTTGTTACTCAGCTAGCTCCTCATTTTGTATAGCTAGTTTCTAGAACTTTTTGACAGAGCGTTTGGGATACCTTTCTGCTTTATCATACATGTTCTATGTTTACTGCTTCTTGTTTGATTGATTGAGATAATAGATTCTCTATGTGACCCTAAGTGACACTCCCTTGTCTTTCTACAGCCGTGACCGTCATACGACATTTTATACCTTGTACAGGAGAGCTGGCCATATTCGTCTCCGTATTTCAGTACTGGGGCATGACAGAGAGAAAGCATACTCAGGAACCCGGTTGCTGTCTTTTCGTGCTAGTGGGCCAGAGACCTAGCAAGTTCCTTCGCAGTCGGACTGTCAACGGAGTAAATGAGTCAGCTGCAGTTCTCGATCTCCATCGTCACACTTCCCAGAATTTTAATTGTACTTAAATTTCTTCTTCAAGGACTCTTTGTACTTTCTTTGTTTTCAATATACAAAACCGAGTTAGCAAAACTCACATTTTTGTAACAGAATATGGGGTTTAGAATGAAAAGTCATAAAGGATTAAGTGAGAAAAAGTTTAACCTTGTTTTGTCTAATTTTTCTACCCAAATCAGGAGTTAACAAGGAGAAATGAAGGCTTGTTTAAAAATTCATATATATCCCTTGTTTTGACAAGTTTAACTAAAACCTAATCAAATTTAATTTTATGTCACATGTAATAATGATATTTTGATAACTATTATATTTTTAGTATTCCTCCTCCCACTCTAAACCTCCAATCCAAGCAATAATTATTAAACACACCATACTTAACTCTCCTTCCAATCCAAACAAGGTTATATGTAATGACTCCCTTCCCTCTCGCTTAAGTTTCTTTCACTTAACCCCACTTAACTCTGCTTATTTTTCTCCCTCAATCCAAGCAAACCCTAATGTTATATATATAGAAATTTGTGGTGAACTCTATATGGATCTCCATAGTCGTCTATTTTTACTAGTCATAGGCATACAACAAGATCTTACCAAAATAATATCCATGATTTAACTTTTGTCCTATTTTCTGGTTGACACAATCAAATTAGAATTGTAATTGTAATATATTTTAGTTTAATTTAGTTTAGTTTATTTTATTTTTAATAAAGCACAGTAATTTATTGGTTAATTTATTTTGGAAAACAATGACAAAAGCTGTTAGCTTATCAAGTTTATTTGAAAAGTAGGTTCAAATTTGAAAGTAGTTTTGTGTCTATGAAAGCCTATCAAAAGTTGCTTATTATGCCACTTATCTCTTGTTTGGATAAACAATAGGTAGGAGAAGAAAAATTTTAAAAATAATTTTTTGTTTGTATGTTGATAGAGATATAATTAGTATTTAGTCTTTGATATTCACAACTCATAATTTATACTTACCTTTTTTTAGATGTAGTTGGATAATTTCATCCAAAATACTCTCATCTCTCTCCACTCCATTTTTGTTTCATTTTGGGAAAAAAAAATTTAGTAGGTCATTTTTTTGCTCAAATTCTCTCTTCCAACTTTTTCTCTGTCACTTTTAATTTTTCTTTTTTTTATTTTTATTTTTATTTTCTACAACTTTTTTTCCCCTACCTTTTACTACTTTTTCCTTTCTGACAGAAAAAATAAAAAAGGTCGTACCTCAGAAACCAAGCCAAGGTAGGCAGGCTCTCCCTTGAAGCCCTTTCACCATTTTTCTGCAACATTTTCCTTTTTTCCTCTTTTTCCTATTTCTCACTCTCTGAAATCCTGCCTCCCTTGAAGCCCTTTCACAATGGCTACCACTACTGCCGCCGCCGCCGCCGCCGCCGCCAACCCTGCCACTCTTCTCTCCGATTCGGAGGTCAGCAGCGGCAGCGACACCGAAAACCCAACCTCCTCCTCCACCGCCTTGCAGGACTCAATCCTCTCTACCTACCTCCAGATCTCCTCTTCCTCCTCCTCTCCGGACCTCATCAAGATCCGGTCGTTCCTCTCCTCCTACTCCGCCAACTCCTCCTCGGCGTGCCTCATCTGCCTCGACCGCATCCGCCACTCCGACCCCGTCTGGTCCTGCTCCTCCTCCTGCCACGCCCTCTTCCACCTCCCATGCATCCAGTCCTGGGCCCACCAGTCCTCCTCCCACCCCAAATCCCGGGACCACACCTGGCACTGCCCCAAGTGCCGGACCATCTACCCCGCTTCCCTCCTCCCCCGCTCCTACCTATGCTTCTGCGGCAAGCTCCGCGACCCCCCCTCCGACCCCTGGATCCTCCCCCACTCCTGCGCAGACGTCTGCGGCCGTGACCTCCTCCCCAAGTGCGGCCACAGCTGCCTCCTCCTCTGCCACCCCGGCCCCTGCCCCCCCTGCCCCAAGCTCGTCCCCTCCCGCTGCTTCTGTGGCTCCCTCTCCGAAGTCCGCCGCTGCGCCCACAAGTCCTTCTCCTGCGCCTCTCCCTGCCCAAACCCCCTCCCCTGCAACACCCACCCCTGCACCGAAAAATGCCACGACGGGTCCTGCCCCCCCTGCCGCGTCACAGGCCGCTACCCCTGCACCTGCGGACGCAAGACGGAAGTCGCCAAGTGCTCCGACCGGGGCTCCATCAGGTGTGATAACCCCTGTGGCAGGGCGCTGCCGTGCGGGAAGCATAGTTGCGGGCGGGGGTGCCACTCGGGGAAATGTGGGGAGTGCCCCAACCAGGGGAAAAGGACCTGTCCCTGCGGGAAAAAGGTGTACAAGGGGGCTGCGTGCGACGCCGATGTTGCTACCTGCGGGTCCACCTGCGAGAAGACGCTGGCATGCGGGCGGCACCGGTGCCCTGAGAGATGCCACCGGGGACAGTGTGTGGAAACCTGCCGTGCGGTGGTCGTCAAGTCCTGCCGGTGCGGAAGCTTGAAGAAAGAGGTAGGTTAGATTTTTTTTTTATGCCAACAAGTCCATGCTTGAATTTTTCATTCTTTATAATTTGCAGTCTGAGATGTCAGTCCCCTAAACCAGAGCCTTATCTATGTTATTACCGAATTGGGCACAATAAGGCCACTAAAAGCTACACCAACCAAGGTTGTAAAAGTCGCTAGACGCTAGTTCTAGGCAGTCCCAAAAAACCCCAAAACCCCAAAAACCCAATAATCGTCCATAAAACCCAAAAACCTGCATAGTCGGACTTCGGACGGACACTAGGCAGGCATTAGACGGTCACTGGGCATCTAGCGACTAGGCGTCGCTTAGAACCAATTTTTGGAACGTTGACACAAACGTATACATTGTTATGCTTGGGTCACTCGTGTCTGTATCCTGTCATGCCCGTCCGCTGGGGCCCTCGTGATCATCCCCCGCCATGTATACTGTTCTTACATGGGAGGAAGTCGATGGAACGGTGGACGTCGCACTTTTCGCCTCGGACTCTTGCAGCGATTTGTCCTCGGGGAAGGTTGTTAGCGTCGTATTATCTTCGGACTCCGAGAGAATACTACCCCCATCATAGGAAGGTGCGTCTTCCTGGTGAGGGTGACTACTTCAGGGATCTCCACATCTGTTTCTTGGGAATCGATGTCCCTTCGGAATGTCGGGTTGTTTTGGAGTTCTGGGGGATTGCTACCCTCAGCTTGCAGGATCTCTAGGGGTCCTAAGGAAGGACCATCCCCAGCAGCTGACAGTTTCTTCTTGGAGCGGATGCCCTGGAAAACTCCCTCTGTGGGTACCGCTGCCTGTCCTCCATGGACCCGCCTTCTCGACATGCTGGCCGAAAGCCAAGGGTTTGAGGCGCTAGACTTCTGACCTCCTCTGGTGGAGGGGGACTTCCAAGCAGAGTAGCTCGAGGCGAAGGGCAACCCCTCCTCTTCTGGTAATTGCATCTGTTTTCCGTGACACTGTCAGGTAGGTGCCTTTGGTTGCAGCCGTTGGAACGCCGACTGCCTGTTTGTTGGCACCGCTGCTTTAGCACAACAACAGTTGATGATGATGTTGGCACAGGGGTGTCTTGGAGGGGACATCTCACATGCCGTGGTCTCTTCCCTCGCTTTGCGCTTGTGGTTGATCACGTTGCGCAAATCAGACGAGGGTTAGTCCACTTTTACACCCTTGTTATGAGCCTGGTTAAACCGAGCACATAGGTATGTAGGTGTTGTTTTCGCTCCCAGTCCTGGGGTTCGTACAAGAACTCTCCCCAAGTCATTGATGGAAGATTTTCGAGACTGACCTTGTTCTGCTACTGTGTTGGCCGCATATATTTTCGCTTTCGGTCCTGGGGTTCGTACAAGAACTCTTCCCAAGCCACTGCGGGTTGGACACATGGGTCGGTCTCGTATAACTTTCCGTCAGGGGCTCGCGTAACAATTAGCGGAGCGTGCTGACGGCCGCCCGTATGAGTAGTTGTTTGAGCTTGGCGAGCTCGCACTGCCCTGGACTCCTTCGATCTAGCACGCACCGGTGCATAGTATGAAGAGTAAGTTCAGATCCTCTTCTTTCTTAGCAAGACGCATGGAGTCAGTGCTACGTGAGATTCGGTTGAAGACAGAAGTTATGCTTTTGTGCTGGCCGCATATGGTCATTTGCTTGCGGCCACCGAGTGGTGCCGTATGTGGACTTGTGTCTGCGGCTGTTGGGTGAGGCGCAACGGCCTTTGCTACCCAAGTTATGCGGATCTTCTTAGGCTTTGCTTGCCTTGGAGAAGGACTTACGCTGTCCCTGGAGAGCATGTTCTCGAATGCTTGTTGGTCGAAGCGCACCACCAGCATCCTTTTGTGTTGAGCCCAGCTTGGCCGCATCGGACTACGTCACCGTCTTCTCATCAGAGGAGAAGTTGGTCCCCAGCAGAGTCGCCATCTTGTTCGCCATCCCAAGTTTTGGATGTTGAAATAACAAACAAAAAGTACAAAGAGATCATAGACAGAAACTCTAAGTACAATATTTTGATCTGGGTAGTGACGATGGACAAAGAGCGCTGTGGCGGCTCTTTTACTCCGTTGGCGGTCCGATGAGGGAATGATGATGCTCTCATTTCTTCTCTTCTAAGCTTGTATGCACGTATGTAGCTGGCCGGGGGGTTGTAGGGTACGCTACTCTCGCTATTTATAGTCATCGTGTTGACGGACTATCGATGCTGCATATGGCTCTGTTTGGTGGTCTCATAGGACTCCTTCAACAGAATACAGTTGTAACCGCAGTCGTATGTTGCGGACAGGCTGCCATGTGGTCTAGGTTATGATATGTTGTTGAAGAGATCTCGGGGCTGTTGTGTGCATGACTCGGTCAACTGGACACTTAGTCAGCACTGACTGTGCGAGAAATCGTCTTCGGTTGTAAAATAAAATCCTGTGAGTCGAGAGCCGCATAACATCTTAGCCGCATATTGTCGCGGTCGCATACGAGCTCTCGTTTGGCCTTTGGTCGTCTGGATGCTCTGGCCGCATGCAAACTCTTATCTGGCCTTGGTCGATGGACACTTTGGCCGCATGGCTCTCGTCTGGCCTTTGGTCGATAAACACTTTGGTCGCATGGCGTTGTGGCCGCATAGGGCGTAGCCGCATACGAGGGAACACGTGGCATGGCACATCTGACGAGGTCATTAATGCATTGATGTCACTTTATGTCTTTTCTTGAGCCGCCGTTTTCACGAATCTCGAAGCGTCGGCGTGAAGAGCTATGCGTCAGAGTCCGATAGTCATCGACTGCTGTGTCAGGGGTTTTTATGCGGCCTCCCTGCTCTGCGGTCGTTCAGGTCGCATAGAGTATACTATGCGGCTCCTTGATCTTTGGTTTGACCAGGGCGCGTGTAGCTTCTCTGCGACTTTGTCCTTCAGGCCGCATGTTGTCTCTCTGCGGCTTGTTTGTTCAGGCCGCTTATGGCTTCTCTGCGGCTAGGTTATCCCTTTGAGGGGGGCGACCTTTATGCGACCTGCATGATTTTTTCATGCTTCTACAGTTAGCTTCTCATGTAAGCCTTCTTGATCTTTAATTTGAAGATGTGAGAAGGGTAATTATAATTTTATCCCTAGATATTTATTTATGAAGAGGTGGGTTGGAAATATTTAGATATTCTAAAGATTTGAAATATCTAAACACTAATATTCCATTAACCTAAACCAAGGTTAACCTTAACCTAAATACTAATTAGGATTAATTAACTAATCACTATCTAGATATTAATTAATCATGTCAATAATAAATAAATAATTATAAATTAAAATTTTGAAAAGTGGAGGTTACACCTAGGTGGGCCTATTCGGCCTAGGCAGTCAAGGCGGGAATTCAAAAAAAAATTCAAAAATTTCAGATTTTGAAATTAATTTTTTTGTTTTTAAAAAAAAATCAGATTAATTTTTTTTTAAATTTCAAATTTTTTTTCAAATTTCGGGGAGAAAATCAAAATAATTCAAAAAAATGCAAAAAATTCAAAAAAATCCAAAATTCAAAATTCAAATTTAAAAAAAATTCAAAATTTGGTTTACTGTGCGGCCGCCTAGACAGCCTAGGCGCTAGACGGAGGCCCGCCGTACCGATTCTGTCTAGCGATTTTTAGAATACTGATTACTTGAGATGATTTTCAAATTTTCTTTTTTACATCCTTTACTGGGCATATGCAATTATTTTGGCACTTCATTACTAAAATAGTTTTAGTTTCAAAATTTATGCTGTACTTGCTTTGTTCTTGAAATTTGAGATTTCTGCTCTAGGCAGCAAATGGACATTGCGTGCTTTGTTTTCTGTTATCCGGAGTTGAAGAATTGAATCCATAATCTAATATAGGTTCCTTGCTACCAAGGTTTGGTCTGTGAAAGAAAATGTCAGCATGTACGTGATTGTGGGCGCCATGCATGTAAGCGTAGGTGCTGTGATGGAGATTGCCCACCTTGTCCAGAGGTATGTGCCACTAATGTTTTTAACTGCTTTTTAACCTACTGAATGATTATTACTAAAACCTCGAAGATTCAGATATGTGGAAGGAAGCTTCGATGCAACAACCATAAGTGCCCTTCACCATGTCATAGGTACTTCATTCCCATCAACATATAATATTTGTTCTTTCACAAACGTTGTTGTCCGTATATTGCTTTCTTATAATTACTTATGCATCTATATCTTTTTACTCGTTCTTTGGCTTGGAAGTTTGTAGTAAAACATGTTGACCCAAAAGGATGAAGCACCCAATCCTGGTAAAGGATAAACAGAATGCAACTTGTTTCTTTAATAAAAGTAGGTCATGGTACCATATTACTGTTGTTATTTGTCTCTACTTCCTATTGTGGAAGCCTAATGGAAGGCCATGCTGTTTCATGTGATAAACTCAAGTGCATCCCTCTTCGTCTTAGTGAAGTTCAAAGTTTTGTAAGATTAGGGCCGTGCTAGACAGTTTTAGGCCTCCCTAGTCCCCCTAATCTGGCAGATTACTTCTTCTGGCATGGGTTGCGACTTGGGAATGGCCGGAATCTGGCCGATTTAGAAAAGCGAGAGAGAGGAAGAACAAGAGGAAAGGGAGGAGGTGGTCTTCTGGCCTGTTGCTGAAACTGCCCTTCCCTCAGTTGATTGTGTCCACACCAGCCTTTTCCACAGTCTCTAATGCTTCGTTCTATCCATGTTAGTAGAGAAATGAGAAACAACAGAGGGAGGAGAAAACAAACATAAAAGGAAGAAGTGAGGGAAGAAAAGTGATGGAAGAAAGAGAAGAAAGTAGGGTTGGTGTGATTTATAATAAAAGACCCCAATAGAAGTTTGGTAAAGGTGGTTCCAAAATCACCAGCCATTTCCGCAGTCTCTGCTGCTGCTGCTTCGATCTATCCATGTTAGTATAGAAACGAGAAACAATAGAGGGAGGAGAAAACAAACATAAAAGGAAGAAGTGAGGGAAGAAAAGTAATGGAAGAAAGTAGGGTTATGATTTGATAATCACACCACCAAAAGGTGTGATTTATAATAAAAGACCCCAATAGAAGTTTGGTAAAGGTGGTTCCAAAATCACTTAGTGGTTTCAAAACCTTACTTGACTAACAAGTGTTTTTTGAATCGCTCTTTGTTGCTATGTATTATTTTTTGGCATTTATCATAGCGGCAAATGTAAGAGATGATCTTCTGACATGGATTTTCCGCTCAATTAATTCCATTATTCCAAGCTGCTAAACACCCACTACAACCACAATATCATAGGGAGGGAGGGGGATCTCTTACTCTGTTTAAACTTTCAACTTTGAACAGAGTCCTGGTAATGTTACAATGAAAAACATACAGACAAGTGACATGGTAGAGGTTTCATGTAAGGATCCTTTCTAAAGGAAGTGTGTAAAAGTACATTTTTGCAAGAATATGTTGCCAGTCTCCTTTTTCAGGAACAGAGATTGTACCCAACAATGAATAATTGGTATAATTAAGAGGATGCTCATCCTAATTATGATTGATTCTCTGGTTGCTAGAGTACTAATGGGGTGTTAATCAATCTATGAGGTTACATAATTCATATGCATTTCAGTGTTACCAGGCCAACTGATATATGAGGTTACATTTATTAAGAGGATGCTCATCACTTGTTTGTTATATTGTCGATTGTGTTAAATTTGACGTCTTTTCATATGCATTTCAATTATAGATTGAGATATCGTTGGAGAATCGTAGACTCCTTCTTGAGTCTGGCCACTCCTTCCTTCTCCTGCCTAAGGCTCAGTAGTTCAGGCTTATCTTTACCCAGCCGACGGGCAGCTTGCATTACCTTCTGCTGACCCTAGTCCGTCCACTCCTGCAACTGGGCTTGTAATTCCCTCACACGAGGGACTAACCTCAGCAGCATCTCGTCCTTCTTATCTTGTGGGATCCAATTTCCACACATCTTGTCATACATGAAGCTTGCTTCCATACCGCTGCTATTAGTACCTGCAGAAGGCGCAGATAGATACTACGATTCTCCAACGATATCTCCCTCTAGCAACCATTGCTGCCATTGATAGTACGATTCTCCAACGATATCTCAATCTATAATTGAAATGCATATGAAAAGACGTCAAATTTAACACAATCGACAATATAACAAACAAGTGATGAGCATCCTCTTAATTAATGTAACCTCATAGATTGATTAACACTGCTTCTCCTTCTTGAGTCTGGCCACTTCTTCCTTCTTCCTTCTCCTGCCTAAGGCTCAGTTGTTCAGGCTTATCTTTACCCAGCCGACGGGCAGCTTGCATTACCTTCTGCTGACCCCAGTCCGTCCACTCCTGCAACTGGGCTTGCAATCCCCTCACACGAGGGACTAACCTCAGCAGCACCTCGTCCTTCTTATCTTGTGGGATCCAATTTCCACACATCTTGTCATACATGAAGCTTGCTTCCATACCGCTGCTATTAGTACCTGCAGAAGGCGCAGATAGCGATAGAGATAGCTCACTGTTCGCAACAGGTACTGGAGGTAGGATGTTGCTAGCTGCTGCTTTTACGGATGTGGCATTAAACAAAAGATTGATGTGGGATCCGCTTGCGGAGTATCATTTCCACCTGCTTTATTTAGCTTCATCATCGTATTCTTCATGGCATTCGTTTCTGAGACAGACTTGCACTTCTTGTCCTAGAGCAAACCACCCGGACCATGTTTCCCAGCTCTTATAGCTGCTTTTGACCCGAACATCCGGTAGCTCTTTTCCAAATGAGCTGATTTTTGTCGGAGGATGGATTCCCTCTTAGAATTAGTCAAATGTCCTTTCTTGCCACCCGACGGTTTCATCTCTGTCTGAGAAGATACGGAAATGGATGCAGACAACTCCATCACGCGCTCCGATGAACCTGCTGCGAGTTCTTTGGGAAAATCTACACTTGAACTGGAGTCCTGTACGTTACTCGAGGCTGAGAACCTCCCAGAGGGTAAGTTTGGGAGTCCCGTCATAGTGGGAAACTCGGTTTGTAACGTTTTCTGAGAACCCGGGGACATAGAATTCAGCTTACTATGACCTGAAGCATTTACTTCCGCCATATTTTGAGAAGTAGAACCGCTAGAATAAGACTCTTGCTCCACTTGGGAAGAAGTAGAAGTAGCTAAGGTCATCTCACTTCCCATACCGCTCAAAGCACTGTAGTCCATGGCGCATGCATGAGTTACATTCATGTCGGAGATCAACAAGCACCACATTGCATTCCCGACACTGAATGACGGCCGCATCTCGCGCAGCACGTTGACCATCTCGGCAAGCACGCTCCTCTCCAATTTCTTCAACTCCTCCGTGGAACTCTCACTCGACAGAGAATGCAACTCCTGCCCGCTCCTCAGAACCGCCAGCGCATTCTCCACGATGTTCGTCACGGTGCCCTTACACCCGTAAAATACCCCTGACTTCAGCACTGCGCTAGTTGCGGCCTCCTCGGTGTACCCGTAAGACATAATCATCTTGATCGCGGTCCTAAACACCATATCCAGATTACACAACACCGTCTCCTCGAACTGGATCTCGGTCAAGTCGCTCCAATCGGCCTCGTGAAACTCGTCCACCTCCACCTCCTCCCTCGGCCCGTAGTCGTGGTTCTGGCACACATCGCACACGCTCAGATGGTAATCCTGGTCGAACTTCTCCGAGGGTTTATCTGTCAGAAACAGCTCATAATTCAGCAAATCATCCTCCAGGGACTGCGGGTTCAAGTTCGGATCCACAATAGGCGGTTCGGCACGAAACTTACGCTTGTTCCTACTCCCCTTTTCGGGGATTGAGCTCGAGGAGACCAATGGGCTACTCCCTCTAGCAACCATTGCTGCCATTGATACTACGATTCTCCAACGATATCTCAATCTATAATTGAAATGCATATGAAAAGACGTCAAATTTAACACAATCGACAATATAACAAACAAGTGATGAGCATCCTCTTAATTAAGGCCCACTCTTGGTTCCTATGTGTCCATGTGCGGATTGAGTTATGACCCATATCAGTGTTACCAGGCCAACTGATATATTAGCCAAAGTGCCGTATATCGGTTAAACTGACCAATATATCAACTAACCAAGCTGATATGTTAACTTAACTTAGTATGGGTTGGAACATTTGGGTTTAAATCCTGTTAGAAAAAGAAATTGTTTAGGATATGTTTGTTTCATTAGTGTTGTGTGACTTTTAATATGTGTGTGGATATAACCATACCCTAAGTTACAGTAACGACTAATTATATTTATGTTAATAGTCTGAAAACTGTCATACTTGCCACATATGGAGTGAATTATTATCCTATACCACCATGAGTTCATATCTCCTGATATATCCGCTATACCTCCCGTTATCTGGTTCCTGATATGCCAACCCCAAACAGTATGGTTCCAATATCAGGAACCTTGATGGCAATAACCAACAGCACATTCTATAACCCAGAACTGTTGTGCAAAATTTAACAACCAAATCTACAACACCTACCTCTTTCAAACACGAAGGGGTTCATACTTCATGCTGTAGTCACGGACCATACTGGAGGGTTGTTTCAACATTTGCAATTAAATAGACAAAATCCTTTCAATTTATTACAATCCTTTCTTCAGTTGTCTCGACTGCTAGTGACTATGAGATCCCATAAGTGTTTAAGTTCCTGCTTCTATATTACTTGATTCCGCAACTGACTCTTTTTGGGTGCATTCAATCTTTGAGCGTCACATGCCCTTCACCTTATCATGTCTTGAGTAACGGGCTACACCACCATCTTGGTTGTTTCGATGCTTAGTTCATTTAGAGAAAAATTGAAAATCTTGTGTCCAATATTTTTTGTGGTGTTGACACAAACCAAGCGAGTTGATCCCTTTGTCATTTGCATCTTTCACAAAGTCCGACTTAGTTGACTTCATCCCTTATCATTTGGCAACAGTTTTATCTTTTGGATAATTTAATTATTTCAAATGTGTGTCTGTGTTGTCAACTGACCATTCCGAGTATTTAAAGTGATGCATTTTCATAACTGTTTTGCCACATTTCATTTTCCGGTTGTCATTTCATTTGAATTCCATTCTTTTGTTTGGTGTTCCGATTGTGCCTTCTTTTAGTTCAAGTCAAACTCACCATACATGCTTCCTCTCCTTTGCAATTATGTGTCCTGCTATTTTGTTCATTATTCAAGTTATCTTCGGTTGATGCTGGATAGTGAATACCCTGTTGGTGACATACTTCCATCTACTGAGTCTTTTTGCAGCCCATGGTTGTATGATGTCCAATGAAGTTCTAAACCAGTGCAGTTCTTGTCTTTGATTTTCCTCATATATTTTCTTCTTGTAATGTTTGTTTGTATGAAAAAAATGTTTGCTATAAAATTTATGTTTGTGGAAAACTCTTCATTTTAAAAATCCTTGATTCTTGTGGATGGTTCTTTATAGATGTTTGATGATATCTGCTAAAAGGTTAAGATCTTGTACTGCCAAACTGCATACAGTTTTGGCATTGCTTGCAGTTTAGAAGACCCCCATGGCCTACAAATTTACCTGTTTTGAAGTAGTAACAATGTTTTGTTTATTAAATCAAATAGGCCTGATGGAATTTATCTTAGATTCTTGCTTTTGAACAAGGTGTCTTAGAAAAAATAATCCTGTCCATATGCAGTTCTGTAGGAAGTCTTGTGCAGAATTGTGCTGTTGACAAATCCCGATTGGATGAGCATTTCAGCTGCCATGTGCTTTTTTTTTTCCAAGTAAAATATTTTCCATCAATTTAATTCTGCTGATGACTTTGTACAGAATTGTGTATGGTTAGCAGTACTAAGGTACAACCGTAGACTTCATTAGCATGATAATTTTTCAGCAATCTATGGCTATAGTTTTTTTTTTTATATTTGTTTTTCCTCCTTAAATCTTGAGGAGGAAAACTAATTTAATTTGGCTATGCATATTAGTTTTCCTCTGATTATAAAGTAATACTTTTTATGAAGTATAGTTTTTGCACATATCAAGGATGTGTTAGTGTTAGTCCTTTAATCCTCATTGTTCTTGAACTATGTGACTAATCTCCTATAAACTATTTGTAGTGGTGCTTGTGCTCCTTGTCCTGTGATGGTGACCATTTCATGTTCATGTGGGGAAACACACTTTGAGGTGCGATTTGAGATTAGCTTGGTATTTTGCTATTCATTGTCATTGTTATTTTACGAACACAGCAAATAATAAGAAGAAAGAACCATACAAGTCTAGAATCAGAAAGTAACAATAATAGCTTACCAGGTAGAGGGTCTTTTTCTTTTTTCATGATACGAAAAATCCCTACATGCTTAGTTTTTTTCCTACTGCAATAATTACTCTCCACATTGGATTATTAATCTTTTGAGTAGATTATCAATACCATTTTTTGATCTACTTAGTCAAATGTACTTGTTTTGCCAGGTTATATACGGCTGTAAGTCCATTATGCAAGATAGGATAATTAAGTTCCATTAAACAAATGACATGCAATCCATTTCACAAAATTCAGATAACCACAGGATGAATAATCGGCATTTCTGTTTTCAACTTGCAGTTCAGGCCACAGTAGAGTCGGCCACATAACCTATTGCTGTGATGATTTTCTGCACTACTGTCATCATTAGCTTGTCTTTTGTCTTTTCTAAGAACACAAACCACTCTTGCTACTTGATCAGTCTTGGCAACATCAAAATTCATATTCATCCAAAAATACGGCAATGTAACCACCTAACTTATGTTCATTGATTATCCATAAACAATGAGAATGCAATGCCAATATCCTTCAACTGTTGTATTAGTTCTTTATAATTTTGACTGATGCTTAAAGGTCTTATTTTCTGGTATGTCTTCTACTTAAGAGATTAAAGGTAAGATGGGAAGGATACCTATCATTTTGATTATTTGATATAATTCTTAAAAGACTAAAAGGCTATGAAGTCATGATTCTGTTATGGCATACTGGATATTAAGTCATGATCCTGTTTTGTAGCATATTTACATTCCTTTCCTTATATCCCATTCAACTGTTCCTATGACTGAAAAGAGTGTCCGAGATCCATCTTACTAGCTTCACAAAATCACAAGAGAAGAATAGATCCTCATTGTTTCTCTCATCCTAAACTCCACAAATACTCTTGTCAAATGATATTGATAGGATGCTTCTCATACATAGCATCCGAGAGCCCACTCTCTCAGTCATTTCCAAATTAGAGAAAGTTAATGCAATGAGTCCCAGTCATCTTTGTCCTGAGCCCACATTATATGAGCCTGAAATTGAATGAAACCATATCAGTTTTTTTTTTGTGCAAGATGCCAAAAACAGATGATCAAGTTAGAAATCCAAATCTTGATAGAAAGTGTCTTGTAATGATGATTATGGATTCGGTCGACCACATTTTGTGTTTGGTGAATCAATTAATCCCTTCTTCAGTCATGCTGCATTTTAGTTTTAAGGACACTCAAGCAGATGCCTATAATAGAGTCAATGATTATACTAGATACTTCCATTTTCAATATTCAATTAATATCCTTAGGGAAAGTGAGTTGCTTTAACAATCTTCCAGGGTAATTAAGAAGCTGCAATCAAATATAATCCGAGACCATTGAGTTTGTTTTTGCCAGCACAACTTCTGCCCCTGTGCTTTCCATATGAACAAATATTCTAGGACATTTTTTACAGCATTCTTTATAAGATTTATTTGTCAAATGTTAAAGCCCCCCTTTATTCATATGATGTACATAATTTCTCCCATGCCAACTGGTGCAGTATCCCCCTAAAAGAAACTTCTAATAGTTGTTTTCATCTCATTCCACACAGTTATAGGTACATAAGAAGGAAGAAGTATATGGAATAATAGGATAAGTGCTTTTCTAGCTGCTAGCATTTTATAGGGAAACGAACATCTGCTGGTTTCTTATATGTGCTGAAAATAAGCTCCTTTCTGTATGCCTCTGTTTATAGTATTAATCCTTCTCTATTGCTAATGAAGAGGTTACCATAGCACTCTCAAACTGCTGAGGCTAATTCTGTCACATAAGAGCAAAGATATGTTGTAATTTTCCACCTAGTAGCCTTTTTCAAAGCTATTATTTCCTTCTACCACTCGCAAACATCAAATGATTTACATCTTAGCATTTCCTTTAAGTTTCATCTATCAGGTGTTTAAGCATATATGATAAAGTATGAGCATAATAAATAAAAAGAAAATATGGACCCTGTCACATATTGAACCTATAACTAACTCATTACGACAAGAAAAATTGAACACCACTTTCATATGTACCTTAATTTGTTTGTGGAAGAGAAGCTTTGTCATACCAGGATTCTTTACTAGGGTTGCCATGGCTATGTTGCAGCTTTCCAGCCTAGTAATATGACTAACAGTCCTAAAATTATTCTAGATTCTTCTTGGTGAAGAATCTTAATACATAAGATATCAACTCCCGAATTGGTGATTCCAAAGAATCCATCTGCAATCTTCTTTCAATGCTCTACCATTAAGGATGCAATCGGGTATGGATTTGTTCAACTCTACCCATTACCAGATATGAGTAGAACAGGATATGGATATGCAGCGGCGGAGGGATTCTATCTAGGAGTGCAAACTGTGCAATCCTCTCCTAAATGGCAAGAGGAGCATCATTGCAAATTCAGAGAATAAGAGGTGGCAAACTCAGAATATATCCATTTGACCAATGGAATTAGGCTGGGTCTAAGTAGCAATTTTTATAATGTCCTAGGCCACATCTTGGTCTTCCCCCATGGCTATGATATTCCGAACACAGTCAGACAAAGATAGATGAGGATATAGGTTTTTATTTCCATCCAGATTCAGATTTCATGACATTTCATGACATTGGACAAAGATAGATGAGGATATAGGATATGGATATGCAGCGGCGGAGGGATTCTTTCTAGGAGTGCAAACTGTGCAATCCTCTCCTAAATGGCAAGAGGAGCATCATTGCAAATTCAGAGAATAAGAGGTGGCAAACTCAGAATTTATCCATTTTACCAATGGAATTAGGCTGGGTCTAAGTAGCAATTTTTATAATGTCCTAGGCCACATCTTGGTCTTCCCCCATGGCTATGATATTCCAAACACAGTCAGACAAAGATAGATGAGGATATAGGTTTTTATTTCCATCCAGATTCAGATGTCATGACATTTTGCAGCTATGGATATGGATATCTCGAAATATACAATCTTTTAAAATAAACTGTGGGTAGGCAATTCTTGAACCCATTACCTTGAGATCCTTGACCACTATGCCAACCAACTTGACCAGGAGATCAAGTTGGATAGATATATTCTAGGAAGCACATACACTCCAAAAATCTGTGTTGTGTCTGTGTCGCATTGTGTCGAGAAGCATGCTGTTCCATGTTCAGGATTTCTCCTCTGATGGTTACTATTATTATATTTTTCCGTCAACATCACTAAGCCTTCATATTCTTTAGAAGGCTTACTGATGCAGGACAAACCCATGCAACTGCTGCTTTCCTCAAAATAAATCCAGTTTCGAATGTAAATTACAATTTCTAGGGTTTGGAATTGAGGGGAAGTAGGTTTACAGTTGCAAGTAGGTATGAAGGCTACTAGGTCAGGGGGGCTACTTGTACGATTTTCAAGACGATTGGATGCATTCCGGGACTGTAATGTGCTGTAATATTTACAGGAGTCTGTTGGGAAGGAGGAATTTAATGAGGTTGTTGGATGCTGAAGGCGTGATTGATGGCTTACAATTAGGGATGAGGTGTTGTAGGTTGATGAGAAGACAAGGAGATGGTTTAGGATTTTTGGATCTAGATTTTTAACGGGAAAAGTTTTAGGGATTCATGACTGGACTACAGATATTAGTAAGTCTATATTTGCATTGAAGCAGGGTTTTGATGACGGTGATGTAAGGAAAAAAAGTTCCGGAAGAAGGCTTCAAAGCGTTTGAACGTAGATATTAGAAACTATCATACTCATTTGTTTTCAATTGGTTGCCCTAACTCATATTTTATATTGTTGAATTACATAAATTTAACATCATAAGTTTTATGTACAACAACAACAAAAAATCTATAAATTAGCTATATATAAAACTCATAATGAGTACATTTATATATTAGCTAACTATATTTGAATAAAGAAACACCTCATAATGAGTCTTGCATAGTGATATGTCATTAGAACAATTAGGAAAGTTTCTTAATATGGGCTTAACATACCAAAACGGAATATAGGGCATATAAAGCTAACTTGCCAAGTAGACTTGAGTCGAAGTAGATACAAGCTTGTAAAAGTATAAGAAGTATATGACTGCTCTTCATCATTGATGCAGCCATTTTGGAACGAAGGTGCTATTATAAATAAAGTTAGTTCCATTATGTTGCAAACTTTGTCTTGATCAAATGGGAAAGTCCACAATCTTTCCATGCTCCTCGATGTAGAAGTTTAATAGTTTCAGAATTTTAAAGTACAAATCAGCAATATGAATGGCAATATGAGGAAAAACAAAGCTATTAATCCATTCATCCGCCCCTTGCATGGCAGCAGGAAAAAGAAAAAGTGGAAAGAGCCCTCTTCCACAATCATCAACTAAGATGGGATGAGTTTTGAACGAGATAGTACGGAAATAACTATTGGAAGGGAACGGTTAAAGGCTGATCAGTGACACAGTGGCCTGCTTAGCATGTTATGCCCATTACCGAGATTGCAACAATGGATGTTGTGGAGGCTGCAATCTTTGAGGGTATAATTGTAGAGGATTGGAGAGGCTGATCAGTGACACGCAACATACAAGTTTCCCTTGTGGATACCTTGAATCATTCTTTGAGCTTCTAGTATTCCTACTATGCCATTGACACCTTCGATTTCTGGGATGAGACAATCCGTCTGCTATTTGATTTTACACTTGCTGACTAATTTGCTCTAAACCCTCATAGAACCTGTAGAATCAATGGGATTGGTTGCCAAAAAGTATAAGCGTGTGAACCACATAAATCATATGACCAAGTGATACCAAATTTAATGCATGTCAAGAGCTTGGGAATCTGCAAAGGAAGTTGAAATTTCTGTTGTTTGAAACTGAAGGAATTCCTGTTAATGCTTGCAGGAATTGGAAAAATGAGTATAGAGGACTACATGCCAAGTTTTCAAGATGACGTTGAGAGTTTTGTTGGGTGTATTGTGTTGTAACCTAAGAAGCAGCAACACCAAAAAATGTGGGCCATGTCATGTCGTACATGTATCGGGCACTCCCCATACACTCCAAAATATACTAGGAAGTACCATAATAGGTATCGTGTTCGTGCCTCCATGTCCTTACTGTGTTGTGTCGTATCAATATCCATGCAACATAGGTTGCAATCGTTGGCTATGTTGCATGGACACATACGACACGACATGATTCGGACACGGCAACACATGTGACACCTATTTTGGTGTGTTCATTTATATTTTTGGAGTCTCTGTGCCATGTCCAATATGTGTCAACCTAAGAAGCATGAACACTCCAAAAAATCCAAACAAGTTAGTTTTTAGTTAAGAATTTGTTAGTACGTTGTGAGCTACGGAATTAAAAGACTTGTAATAAATTATATTAAATGTGAGGGAGAGACATGAGTTACATCTCGAGCCCTATATATAGATGGCTATATGAACCTTGTTAAGTAAAATTTATTTAAGAAGTCATTTGAGTGAAAAATGGTCTTTATGGTCATTTTTATATGCTTCAACTATTACATTAGGGGATTCCGTAGGTTTAAGAGTGTGTTAACATTGTATCCTTCTGCGGTGCCAAGGTGGTGAAAAACCGTGGTTATTTACTATCAAATCGTAATGAAGTTTAGAACCTTTCCAAAATTAATCCTTGGTTCAGTCTCGGCACCTATCTTGTCAAACCGCGATATGTAACGTGTCTGCTTGCTTGATTATCGCATTCTGCTGTATCTTAAAATACATTATCCATTGGCAAATAAATTGAAAAGTTAATATAATTGATACAAGGATGAATTTGACAAATTAAGCAAAGGTTAAGAATATCATTAAGCATTTAAGTGACAATCATTATAAAGTCGACAACTAAAAGTGGAAGTAAACAATACAATTTACGATGGTATCATATCGGCCCATACTAGCAAAAATACTCAATGAAATACCCAATACAAAAGAGAAAAATCCGAAACCAAAGGACAAGAGAAAATTTCAGTAAATATATAGAAAATAAAGTAGGTACAAACATAAAAAAACTAAAAACATATCGTCTTGCTGTATCATATCAGACAATTACAAAACGTATTGATGATTTTGTCCCGCCTGATACACCTATACACCTATATGATTCATATCGAAAACTCTCTATATTTATATTGTAGCGAATGATACATATCCTGTATCATATGAGATTAATAACAGATCTCTTCTCCTATTCAAACCATCTTCAAAATATCAATAGCTACTATCCACTTGCATTGTCAAACCGGTGTCAGATTAGACACCTCATACGTAATGGTTCTTTACTATAGGATTTGCATCATATTGGGTGCTTGATGGCTAACGGTTAGGGCTAAGGTGGTGTATCTTATAAGGGAAGAAAATAATATGGTTTAATCTGCCGAATTTAGCTTTAGAACGGGAAAATGGTTAGATTACAGATCTAGATAAAAGCTTATCAGTTGGCATATAGTTGCGTCGAATGAATGTTTAATGGTGAGGAAGAAAACAAGAAGAAGTAGGCTTGTAAGGGTCAAATTCAACTTGTATCACACAAGTTCCATGTAGAAGATAGTCTATTTCGCTCGTATAGATTGTGGACTTTAATTAGTCAATTGTTGTCAATTGATTTCCCTATATTATATATTTTATGGGAATGGTTTGGAAAAAGAATCCAACTAAAGAAGGAAACAACTTATTCTGAGTTTTACGTAGTAAAAATTATTTAATAAGGAAACAACTTATCTAAGAAAACATCTCATTATGAGTGTTACACAGAAACTTATTATTAAATTAGGTCATAGAAGGTTTTTAAATGTGGACATAACATACTGAAACTGAATTAGACGCCATATAATCAAATTAAACCAAGTAGAATTTGACCAAATTAGACCCAGATCAAGTACCATAGTGATAATTCTGTCATACTCAACTTGATTAGATAATTCTGTCACTTGATTAGATAATTCTGTCATATACGGAAAGAAGATCTTATATAGAACATAAGAAAAGTCAAACTAATTACTTTATTCAATAAGATTATTTCATTCAATAGGATTTTAAATTTGACTTTTCTTAGTCATACTCAACTTTGAACACAACATTCTTAATAAAATGATATAACGGTGTCAAATCAAAACATGTAAATATACTATAAAATAAAACAAGATAAAATGACAAACGTCTTAAAAGATTCATACATAATAACAAAAGTATCACAAAATCTCATCACGTCATTCTCTTCTTTGCATGAGCAAATTGCAAAAGAGAGAGGTGGCTAATAAGCAATGAAGAAACACAATAGTATCAAACTATAAAGTCATATTTCATGAAAAATACGTAGCAATGGAACTCCAATTGAAAAGGAATCTCAAATTTGTTTCTACTTATTTTGCATTGCAAGAATCTCTTGTAAAAGCAATTTTATAGTTAGATTTTAACGATTGATTCGGATCGTCAGATTTAGTGATCCAGATCAAGTACCATAGTGACCCCGATCGAAAATGTACTCTAAATTGGAACACTCGTACCCGGTACGGGTTCGATGGGGGTTTAGGTGTACCCAAATAACTATGCTTAGTAGATCCAGTCACAAAATAACTTATCCATTTTAGTATTGTAGGAAGTATATGATTATCAAGCACTAGGATCTATCTGTTAGTCCTAGACATAATATCGGCCGATATCTAAACTACGGTAACCCTCCTCACACACACCGAAACTGCCAACTAAGAAGTGTTCGCTATCAATTTTGATACCGACACTGCGAACCATGGTCCTTGGAGCCAAAAAAGTAAAGATTGAGATGTTCTCACCTGAATGTTATTTGTTCAGCCCAAAAGCCCTATTTTCTTCACATTTATAGCTGATTATTTCCTGGATTTGTTCAATCTGTTTCTAAGATAGTTGTGTGCCTATTTATGTCTCATAGAGATGCTATATAAAGATGCAGGGGCTTCAAAGTATCTATGCGTTATAGTTTATATTTACATACTTTACTCTTGATTTGGAAACCAAGAGTTGTTATGGTGCTAATATTAACTTTTTTGGTTTATTGAAAGCAAAAGTTTCATCAAGATGTTTATGACGGTGTTGATATTGATTTCAACTTTCAATTATGCTTGCCAGGTTCCATGTGGAATTGAAAGGAGTCAAAAACCACCTAGATGTCCCAAAGTGTGCAATATATCTCATCTCTGTCGGCACAAATCTGAATGTCGGGTATTAACCTTTCTTATTTTAAATATTTTCTTAAAGAATATCAATGATATAAAAATGGTGCTATTGTAATTAAGTTACCGTGGTTACGTTATGTTGGTCCTTTCATGAGTTTTTAGATACCTGAACTGTAACTTCCAATCACTTCATTGGTTTGTGTTGTTTTGACGGTGTACATTTTTCAAGGTAGATTTAATCTTTGGTTTAAGCATTGGTGTTAATCATCTTATATTCTTTGCTATTTGGCCATTAAGAAGCTACCATCTAAGATTAAAAAGATATCATCTAAGAGGGAAGAGAAGAGTTAACATTTTTGGAACGCAGACTTGATCTGATGGTACTACCACAAATTAGAAGCTATTGTTCTGAAGATACGAAGAAAATTATCACACCCTTCTGAATATGTCATTACAGTATCAACCTTTACTTTTCTCAAAAGAAAGTAGATTCTTAAGTTGACCACATTATGTAGTTTCTAGTTACCTTTGTTGTCGACATCCTACTCAGTAGAAAAATGATTACCTTAAGTTACATTCCACATAATCTCCAGTAAGTCTTTGAGAATCACATACACATAAGAAGTAAACTGTTTCAACTTCTCCAGATTGATTGTCTTCACTTACTGCTTCATCAGTTACTACTTGCTAATTTGGTCGTATTGCTGTTTGATATATATGACTAAATACAACATGGTCGTGGGACAAGTGTTGGTTATTATGAGCCTATCATATGTATTATGTATCTCCAATACTGGCTATTCAAGTAGGAAGTGCTGAAATAAGCAGCTTCTGCCTGTTGGTCATTAGTACTGGGACTAAAGTTGCTAGTTCTCTTTAAAGTAATTTTTGTAGTTATATTATGGAAATTTAAGAAGTTAAATCTTTCATTGTTGGTCTTGTGAAATCACGTGGTTGTCTATTTGAGGAATGTCCCTTATTATTAACTTTGATATCTTTCTCCCTGTATGCTTTGCCCCTTATTAGTCTCGAGGACTATCATGAAATTTATTTTCTCATCGTCAGCAAAAAATATGAAAGCCAGTGAAGATTGCCCCTTTTGATTAGAACTTAGAAGGCAAAAAAGAAATTTTGAGTTATAATGTAGCTCAGGTCTCCCTTTTGGCTCAGTATCTTTTGTTGTACGAACAGAACATGACACTACAAGATATGGCAACAAGGCAAACATAGTGTATTATACGATGGTAAGCCTAACTATCAGCTGATATTGTTAAGTCGGTTCTTCGGGTTTGCTTTGTATTAATGTGTAGGATGGAAAAGTCCATAAACTACTCACCCATAGCCTGATTCTTATAACACAATACAAACTCGTGAATGGGTGTAACCTAGTTTTGTCCCCCTACTCTTGTCTCTTATTTGAGTACTGAAAATTTTCTATTTGTAGAGGATGAAAACCTCAAGCTTAATTGTCTAAAAGAGTAATGAGCAGAGGTGGGTAGCTTCTACCTTTTAACTTCTTAGTGCATAGTTGAGTAGATTCCTTTATTATGGTTCATTACTTTATTCTTCTCATGTTAATGTTTGTCTTTGCACGATGTGAGGACATATGGATTCTCGAAAAGACTATATTATTTCATTTGGTAGAATGACTTCTGGGATATTTAGGATATTGCATTTACATTGTGTTTGTAATTATTGTATATGGGTTTCTCTTTGGCTGCTTTATATTGATGCCTGATATTTGCTCATACTGATATATTGTCCGGCATACATTGTTTGATATGCCGAACCTAATAGGATATAAATACAATATTCAATATTTAAAACCTCGGTGCTTCCTATGTTAGATTATGCCTGCTTAGTGCTTACGTAATATGTTTTTCAGAGAACATTATCATAATTTCTATACATGGGTACTCAAGGATGTCAGTACTGGATGAAGTCTAGTGTGATACACCAATCAATTTGATTTTTTGTTTTACAATTAACCCTGCTTTAAATAGGTCATACTTGACAAGTCTTCAAGTTTTTTCAATATTCTATCATAGAAGATATTCTATAAAGTTGCTTTGCAATTTCTGTAAATACTGTTACCTTTGTTTCTTGCCAGCCCCACAGATGTCACTATGGAGCATGTCCACCTTGTAGATTGATTTGCGGGGAGCAGCTCTCTTGTGGCCATTCTTGCAAACTAAGGTTCAGAACATAATTCAACAAGAATTATTATCGTTTATTGCAGAACATTTGTCAATCACTTATGTTTGTTCTCTATTTCTAACTTGAGTTATTTCACTTGCATCTAGGTGTCATGGTCCTATACCTCCTCCCAACGCTGAATTCACATTAAAACCAAAGAAAAAGAAAACAGACAAGCAGATTGAATGTATATCTGGATCACTTTGTCCTCCGTGTGAAGAAGTAATCTGGATCCCTTGCCATGGACGGCATATTGGGGAAGAACGTCCGGTTTGTCCCATATTAACCTAACTATTATATTGTCGAAGTATACAACAATTTTTTGAAGTATTTATAAGATAACTCCACTTTGGGCACTTATACTACTTCTAACATTTTCAAGCGGTTGTTTACAGATGATTTGTTCCAAAAAGATGTGGTTTTCCTGTCAGAACTTATGCGGGAATCTTCTTCCTTGCGGCAATCATTACTGCACAAAATCTTGTCATGTTATGAAATCAGAAATACATCAGCAAGAAAGAGGCAAACAAGTCTCTCTCTTACCTTTAGATGGCGAGACTGCACTTGCTGAGTCCTGTGAAGAATGCCTTCTTCCTTGCCAAAAGGTTTTATCTTGTGTTTTATATTGTTTGGTGTTGATTTTGGTTCTAGTTTTGGTCCCCTTTCCTGGAGTTCCATTTTAAACTTCGCTGAAATCAATACAATTTGTCCTGTTCCATTTACAATCCGAAATATTTTTGCAACAGTTCACAATTATAAGATAAGACAGATTTATTAGATCCTTTACACATGTAAAGTCTAGGTCCATATTATAATGATCTATTTACAAATTTAAGGTACCGACTGATACTGATCTTTGCACAATTTTGCATTGGTCTCGTGAACATGTTAATTTTGGTTAGTACTTAAAGCTATGATTGATTTATAGTAGCTAGTCACTAAATTTGAGTTCGTAATAATTTCAGGTTAGAGAGCTTGCTTGCCCTCATCCTTGCCCTTTACCTTGCCATTCTGATGATTGCCCCCCTTGCAAGGTCCTCGTTAAACGAGCATGTCATTGTGGTTCCATGAAGCATGTTTTTGAGTGTACCTACTATAACAGTTTGAGTGACAAGGAGAGGCAACATATACGGTCATGTGGTGGTCCTTGTCATAGGTACATCATTTCATTTCGTTATATGTTTTTTTCCTCTTTGGGGCTTCTTGTGTTGGTGTTTCCTCTTAATGTGCTTATATTACTTCCCATAAAATTTGATAGATCAATGTCTTTCAACATAATCTTAATCAACATTTTGGTCCCCACATGTTCGTGGCTAATATGATATGAAACCCTTTTACTCCTAAGCATAGTTTGCATTATTGGTGGATACTGAGACTATCGGCCTTATTGTATCGGTTTTAGCATGTCCTGATCTGATACCAGCCGCAATCAATACCAGGTGATACTGGCTGATAGTGTTGTTCGGGATCTCTTTACCAATCAATCATCAGAGAAAAATTGAAGGAAAGTGAGAAGTATGAAAATTAGTGTCAACAAAATGATTTGGTTGTGCCGAAGGTCAACAATGTTACAATACGTCGACACATTGTAACAATTGCCATTTGTTGTAGTTGTATATCTATACATTTATAACATTCTTCCATGTTAATATGGTTCCTTTCAATCCTAGTTAGTGTGAAAACAAGATATGGTTTATTAGTTTCAGCTGTTAGCAATTGCCTTCTCTAACGGATAACCAAGACACCAACTCTTGCAATTGGGCTCGACCAAATGGGGTACAACAACAATTAAGTTTGAGGGAAGTTAAAGGAAGGTGAAAGGTAGAAGTACAAAACCTTGAAATTCCATTGTAGCCTATTGCACATAAAAATAGTTTGAGGTATTAAGATGCAAATGGGTGACCTTTGAGAGTTAGTTTCAAGTTCAACTTAGCAACATAGTTTATTGCTTTCCAATTACTATGATATATGTTCAAACAAGACAAAGTAGAATTTTCTATTCAATTTCATCATGTCAAAGTTGATTTTTACATAATTTTGCAACAATGTATATTAACTTAATTTAGTCTTTAAAATGTATAATGACACATTAATTAGGCAAGAAAAAAAATGGCATGCACGAAAAGTCAATAACCTTTGTCAATTTTTTGCATATCTTTCACGAGATTCCTAAACAACCCATTGTTATGAGAGAAGGCTTACATAATGGCATTAATTAGATAAGGGGAATTGGAAGGTGCTCCTTGCTTGTATGAGTTTAAACTGTATATCCAAAAGGTACCTCTACCTACCTGCCTACTAACTGCTTAGGTTCTTTAGGCTCATAGCTATCTTGACTAGAAAATTGGCACAAACATAGAGGGGTTGATAGTTGGTCATAAAAATTTCATCAAATCTTTTGTAGAGCTTTGTTATGCTCTATTGCCGATCCCATTTTGATGGGAGAAGGCTTGGATAATGATGATGATGAATTTTCTGAAAGAGGAGACTAGTTTGCATATGCATTTCATGTACAAGATTTTCCATTACTTATAGTTACTGATGTAAAATGCTCATCGTCATATGTTATATCACAAATCTCGTATAAATAATTTCTATGTTTTATCTACAAAATGCATGATTATATATATATATGCGTGTACGAAAAAAAGGCGTCCGCACAAACTTTAGCAATGATGTAATAGTAATTCAAGTTATAAGTTGAAGATCAACCTAGTAATAAACAACAAACCTTCCGTCAATGGAATTTGAACTTGATCGACAAACATGTATTTGAGATCTTGTCAGTTTGAATATCCAAAAGATGTATAATTAGGATCTCGGACACAATTTGGGCATGGAACAATATAATCAATCTTGTATGGATTGAAGAAGAATTAAAACATATAATCATAAAAATAACGAAAAAGTAAATGGAACAAACAAAAAATTTATAATCATGTGTTGTTAGAAAATTTACATTTAGAGTAATCAAAAGTTTTAAAAAATTATAAAGAAATAAAAATAATTAAGAAGACTGAAGGAAATTTAGAGAAAACCAAAAAAGAATTATGTACAGATTAGAGAGAGAAATACATGCAGAGGAGGGAGGAGTCACAAATAAATTAGTGAAAAACAATAAAAGCGGCTTAAAGTAGGTTAAAGCTGAAAAAGGAACATTTTGTTGAAGTAAAATTATCAGTTTGCTTCCACTACTGTAACAATTCTTCTTTCTTCTTGGCCCTCACTTACGCGTGACGTCAAGTAGTGGGCTACGAAGTCATAGGTAAATGGGGGTCACATTGCTCATGGAAAGAGGAAGGATGGCTATCCTACTGTAAGAGCAAGCTCACAATTTTTACTTCAACCAAAACCCTTTTTTAGGTTTACCTAATTTAAGGCGTTTTTATTCTTATCCCTCTAAATTCTCTCCGACTCCTCTCTCCTTCACATGTATTTTTCTCTCTCCAAGTCGTACAAAATTTTGTTTTTCTCTAAATTTTCTTGAGTCATTACTTATTTTTTATTCCTCTATAATTTTTATACTTTTGATTGCTCTAAGTTGAAAAAAATTCCACAATCGATATGCACACAATTACAATTTTGTTTATTCCATCTAATTTTTCTTTCTTCCTATGATTATATGTTTTGTTTCTTTTCAAATTCATATATGATTTATTATATTATTCCATGCAGGAATTGTGTCATAGATCATGATTATACATCTCTTGGATATTCCAAACTAACAAGATTTTAGTTATGTATATTGAACAAGTTCAACTTCCATTGACTGTAGGGTGGCTCTTTATTACTAGGTTGATCTTCAACATATGATATGGATCATTATTACATCGTCTCTAAGTTGTGTGTATATCTTGAACGATGTCTTTTGCATAGAAAAAAATGTAAATTGTTTATGCAAGATCTATGGTAGAACATTTGAAATAACTCGAAAACAAGGAGCTCTTCACATCTGTAAGTAATTGCAAACCTTTTACATAAAATGTGTTTCAAGTTACTCTCCCATCTTCTTTCAGAATATTGATATGTTATATATTATTTCATGTCATCATGCGTGCCTCCTCCCATCACAATGGGTCGTCTACGAATCTTGAGAAAGCTCCACGAAAGAAGTGACAAAGCTATTAATTTAATTTTCATGCATGTCATTTCCGCTTGCCTAGTTAATGCGTGCATTATGCATTTTAAAGACTAAATTAAATTATTATATGTCATTGTACAATTATGTATAAATAAATATTGGCATGTCCTAAGTTCTGCTAGCTGCTGCTTTCTTCAATATTCTCATTTTAGAACTGCCTTAAATTTTATTTAATTTTTGGTCTTTTTCCTTGACCAGTTTCTTATCAATTTCCATTTGTAAGGACTTGTGTTGACGTGTTAGGTAAAAACAAATGGAAAACAAGAATCTGCAGAACACACTTCAAATAGTTGGAGAAACACAGAGCTTCTATGAAAATAGTTCTAACATCTAAAGATCTCACAAGTCGTCCACCACTTCTACACCCTTTTTCCATATGAATGACACTGTACCCTTATATAATATAAGCTGTCTTCTGTCTTAAGTTCACATTGATCTGGTATATTAGATGATACATATGATTCCTTATTATGTGCAGAAAATTACCAAACTGTCCACACCTGTGCTCCGTAACCTGCCATCCCGGTGAATGCTTATCTGCCAATCAATGTATGAAAAAGGTAGAACTCCTAACTTATGTATCATGCTGCATGATTTAATATATAGCCTTCTTTGTTTGAAACTTTTGATGTTAATGAATGTCGGCTCTCTTTAATATTTGTTATTGTTCATTTGACGGAGAACACGCATTTGCATCCAACGTGTGTACCTCAAGGTAGAGTAACAAGGTCCCATATGCTGTCGGGCTGAAGATATTGCATTTTCTCATCCATAGCACATGACAACCAGGATGTTGTAGAATTGTCTGAACAAACGTAGGAATAACAAACGACAACGAGCTAAGAAATTGATACAACAATGTAGGAAATAATAGTAAGAAACAAAGTTCACAATATGCTGCATTGTACAAGAATGTGGTTTCTTCATAACATTAAAAAAATTATCAAGATCATTAGGCAAAGGCAAAGAATCAGTAGGGTATGTTGGAGATGGTGGTAGGCAGGTAGCAGAGGTTCCTGTACGAATGAGCTCTTGTTCCTAGGAGTGCTGGGTCCTTGGGAACAATGATGGGTGTACAAAGGATGTTGATGGGATTGTCTGAACAAACGTAGGAATAACAAACGACAACGAGCTAAGAAATTGATACAACAATGTAGGAAATAATAGTAAGAAACAAAGTTCACAATATGCTGCATTGTACAAGAATGTGGTTTCTTCATAACATTAAAAAAATTATCAAGATCATTAGGCAAAGGCAAAGAATCAGTAGGGTATGTTGGAGATGGTGGTAGGCAGGTAGCAGAGGTTCCTGTACGAATGAGCTCTTGTTCCTAGGAGTGCTGGGTCCTTGGGAACAATGATGGGTGTACACGGGAGTCAGCCAGGTGGCATGCGGGAGCAGGCTGACAAGTGAGCCAGTGGTGTGTTTGCGGCCAGGTGGGCCATGTGGAATTTGGGTATGCGTATAGATATGTATTAAAATGTGTTTACATACATTGCAGTTAGCATTGAAAATTGCACAAAGTTCCGGTGACTTCGGCCAGCATTGAGCAGTCATAGGGTGCTCTAAAATTTTAAGGGAAGTTACACGAAATATAACTAAAAAAATCCTGTAAGAAACCCTCCTCAATGTTCCTTGGAACATGAAGGAATCCCTTGATGTTAAATACTTGATTGTTAGGTACTTGTCATAACACACTAAATTTAAGCCCTAATAACCAAACTGCATATCAGTAACATTATAAAATTACGCAGTACAAAAAGAATGAAAACTAATATGAGACTATTGTGTTTAGCAGGTATATTTATATGTTCAGTGTTATCGTTGTAATTATGGTCATGTATGACTAAATGTTTGCACCAGTCTGAAGGCAGGGACCTAGTGTTCAAATATTCTAATGTATATAGGATTTCAAGTTTTTGAGAAAATGTCATGGGAAGGGTTTCTTATAATTTACTCATCCCAGTAATATATAAATGTCTGGAATGTAGTAAACAAGCTCTAAAGCAATGCCTACATTAAACTACTATAGAAGAAAATGGCTTTTTCATGTGCATGTTTAACTCTAGTCAGTTAAGCTTCGTATACATTAATTGAGCCTTGGAGGGGGGATTTGCTCCCATGGCTTGTTTCTATTCTACTGTGTTTACCAAAAAAACTTGAGGCTTTGTGTACAGTGGTTAACTAACACATCCATGTTCCGAAACTTTTTTGAACCTAGACAAGGGCTGACCTTTTCCAATGCTCATGTCAGGCAAGTATTGTCTCTGATGCATGTCTGTCACAGATGCAGTTGTCTAAAGATGTATTCTTGGATGTAGCTCATCAGTGTATTATTTTCTCCTTTCTTGTTGTGTAGTCTGTTCCTTTGGTTATCGAAGTTCTAATCTGTCTGTAGATTTCTTTTCACTAATAGAAGCAAATATAAATTCCAGCCAGAGCGCTTATTTAAATAGACATGTAGAACAACTCTAGATTATATGGATTTGGATATTAACTGATGTCAGATCCAATTGTATGATCTGAAAATGCTTGAAAGGTACTGATCAAATAGACTACAGGAAGAATCAAGCCCTAATTCCCATGTAGATGGAAGGGAAAATGTGGACGGATCAAGGTTTTCAAAAGCGAGCTATCAAACCCTAATTCCCATGTAGATTTGGGCTCCTGTAAAAATGAAACGTAAAAACTTAAGCTTTTACATGCCACCTAGAATAACATATAGGACAAGAATTTAACATATATCTATGAAATATGATAGACGCGTAAACACACAAAGTATACATTTGGTTTGGGGTTCACATCACAAGTTCACACTCAATAACACATTACTATCTAGGCCTGTTATTTGACCCGAGACTCGTACTTGCCGTTCTTATCTAAACCAGACCCAGATCCTATTTTGATGGGCAAAATTCGGTTGGGTTCGTGCCAATATAACTCTTACCCAACGTAGACCCAAATAGTATACAAATATAAATAAATAAAGATAATAATAGAAATAATATATTTTAGTGAATTATCGGAAACTGACTTGAGCATGATCCCAACCCCACCCTAATTTCATGGTAAACAAATTAATATGGTGTAGTCACATTGTAGAGAACCCAAATCTCAAGCAAGACCTAACCGGAAGCTTATATGGGTATGATTGTTATCAAAACATGGACTTGTAAGACCAGTCCATGTATAAAGATAGAGTATTGTTCAAAATGGTAAGAAAAATAGAAAAATCTAAATGTTTACCCTTGGTACAAGGCGGGGTCCAATAATACCCTGAGCATCTTTAAAGACAAAATATGGTTTGAAATGGTAAGAAAAAAATATCCCAAATTGAAAAAGAGAATTCATCTAGGCAGCAGGTAAACAAACAGAGAAAAATCTAGCAAATATGATCCATTTCCATACAGATATTGAAAGCGAAAAAACGTTAAAAAACACTCGCTTTTATGCTTTTACTGTTTTAAAGCGTATTTATGACCGCTTTTACTATATGCACATACAAGCTTCAAAGCCTTTTAGGTATAGAATCATAAAAACGTATGCTTTACTAATGAAAGTGCACTTTTGATAACCATGGGACAGATGGAACCGAAGAGGAGAGCTTTTAGCCATTGCAGGAAGACAACCTGTGGACACTTACTTTTTCTTGTTCTAATAAATTTATTTTGATCGGCACTCATTTTACTTAAACCTTTTATAAACTGTAGAGCAACGGTTATGTCCTAATGTCTCGTACTATATTAACTATATGTTGTATAGGTTATTGTCCGATGCATGTGCCACAATCTGAAAAAGGAGTGGCTATGTCAAGCTGTCCTAACTGCATACCGCAATTCTGGTCGTGATCCAAAAGAAATAACAAAAACCCAGTTTGGAGTTGGTTTACTTCCATGCAATGATGACTGTGCAAGAAAAGTGAAGGTTGTTGAATCGGAGTTACAGCTCCGAAAATCTATTGTGACCCAGGTAAGTCTTGATTTTGCACAGCTTGCTTAAAATATAAATATAATTCATTCCCCTGTTTGTGGTTACTAGTTCAGTTTTTATTTGGAAATAATTTATCAAGGAAAACCTATTATGCAATTATTGCTGTATATTTTATAATATTATGGGACTATTTGTAATATGACATCTAGGTTTCTGATGATCACATAATTGGACAATCTGTTGTTGTATCCTTACTTCCACTGCCCATTAATATATTTGCAACAAGTACTGTTTGTTGAAGCTGGATCAGAGAACTTCATTGACCCACTGGATAATTTGTTTTTTTCCCCTTTCGTAATGCTTTTCTTTTATGTTTTCCTTTAATTCTTTCCAGATTGATATGTTAGAAGCCCATCACTATTCTTACTAAGTTGATTGTTTTCTGTAATTTGTTTTTTTCAAGAACAAGGGCAGATGTTGAGTTTCTCTTCCATCTGCATTTCAAGTTTTCTAACTATCAACTACTGCTAGATATTCTGTTAACCATAGAATGAGTTACTTAAGTAGACATTTTATTGCCAATATCCTTGTAGAAATTAGGGATTCCATTGTGGGTGATTTGTAGAACTTTAAACTTGAAAGTGTTGTGTTGCAAAGCTACCAATTGTCTGTTGTTAGATTTTAAGGTAAGGGAAAGACAACTGTGGTCAACATACATAATATTACCTGATATTATTCATTACATATGTAGTTGCACACAAGCTCTAACTACCTACCTTGTTTTCTTTTCCCCTACAAACATTCTAAAGCTGCCGCAAGCATTATAAGATGGAATGATACTAAGGCTTCGATAATCCCTTGGCAAGCTCAACTCTTAAGACTGGCATATATAGGAACCCTAAGGTGGGTGGGTGTGTGTGTGTGGGGGGGGGGGGGGGGGTGTTGAATAGGGTAATGATGACTGTCATGACATACTTCCGGAGGAGCGCCGCGGGGCCATACAAAAAAATCATGAGAAAGATGATATATTTCTTACAATTAGGTATTAATATCTTTACCGAGAGAAAGTACCGAGCAAGGGATTCAAGTTATAAAAGCCGACTCGGCAATACATTGAGCTTCAACCGGCAACATTTGGACTGGCCGTCAAATTATTGAGGAAGTAGAAGTTTAGTTGGGGACCAGAGGTCTCAATGAACTTTGGGATCACTGATGACACGGCATTTTATCCAGTCGGTGACATAAATAATTCGAGTCGAGTTTTTTGCAAGAGAAAGAGTGACAGGGATGTTCATCAACAAAACAAGCCATGTTCCAAGCCCAAAACAGACCAAAATCAGCTGACCTATTTTTCCGCAGAATTTTGGATATTTTTAACCAAATCTTGTACAATCTTTTGTATTTTATTTTATTCATTTCATACTTTAATTTGGATTAGTTTCTTATGGTTTAAAATAGATTTTTCTATAAATATAGCCATGTAGGAGAATAAATTATGTTGCATATTATTGATTTCTTATTGAATTGAAGTATCTCGTTTTGATTCTCGTGTTTGAGAATTTAGGTTTTAGTCCTCGTTATCTTTGGTCGTTGGCTCTAGTGATGTCGTTTTCGTGTTGTGCCAGTAGTGAAGAGATTCATGTGCATCTTTTATCCTTAACTGCGTCTTTCACAAAGTTTCCTTCATCAAAGTAATACTTTCTTGTGCTTATGACTATTGAAGTTCAGCATAAAGTTTGGTTTCTTAATTATTCCACTGACACTTCCACTTTCATTGTTAAGAATAAGGTAGTAGATGCTGCACCTGTGCCAAAGCGAAGAAAGCGACGTGAACGGTTACAAGAAGTTGGGCAGTTATCAAGGTTCCAGGTGTGCTATCCTGAATGTGAATTATTATGGGTTCTTTTAATTTTGAGCTCGGCATAGCTTGACTCTGTTCATCTTTTCCAGGCAATTAGGGCAGCCACGTGGAGGTGTCTTTTGATCATTCTGACGTGCCTGGTGATATTTGTATGTGTATATTATGGTTATAATGGTATTTTGTTGCTCTCTGACTGGATGAACAAAATTGAGGAAAATCGGCTGAGAAGACATCGTCGACTCTGAACAATGGTCTGTAGTCTGACTCTGAACAGTGTCGCAATGAATAAAATTGCAAAGTTTATTCATTTGAGAAAGTACACTAGAAAGACTGGTAGCTCAGTTGTGTAACATTCTATTGATCTAGTTTGCTAAAAATGTTAATTTTAGATCCTTGAGGAGGGCAGGATAGCACTTTAAATTTTGGATGCAGAGTATATTTTCTATCAGTAAATATTTAATATTTCTGGATGTTGAGAATTCAGTTCTTGATGTTTGATTACCAGGATTAGTATTGTTTTTTGCTGTGGAATTTTGTATTTTCTGTAGATTGTTGATTAATGAAATATTCCACCAATGAATGATATAAATTAGTTATGCAAGGCACAAAGAAATGTTTGTCCACTGCATATATCTGGTACCAGCCAAACATGGACTAACATATTTCTAGCAAATAGTGCCAAACAGCATTGCTCCCATCCGACGGACGCTGGCGTCGAGCCTCGGGAGCCTCAGGACCGTGGGTGACCGGAGAAGGGCTTAAGTGTTGAAAATCTGAGGTAGACAAATTATATTTAGCCCGGACTTCATGATGGCTAAGACACGTTTTGAGAACAAGGACTAGCTTTTATGGTGGCGAGAACAGGACTACCCATCATGTAATGGATTTAAAATTTGTACAGTTTGAGCCTCTTTAACTAAGGGGGTTCCTTGTATTCATGGAAGATTCGCGTTCGGAGTCATCTGTGATTAATAAAAAGGAATATGACAGTGGTAGATATGTCGACCTAATACCGACCTTCTATGAGGGGAGTAGATTTTTATCTAAGGTAGCTATCCGTATGAAATGATCGTATCGGTGTTCAATTTGCAGGAAGATAGGCTTACTTGTGCATTGATATTTAGACTCATCCAACCAAGGAACATCTTTCATGTTTTTGTAGACTATAAGAAGACGAATATATATATATATATATATATATATATATATATATATATATATATATATAGTTTGCTATAGTGAATTGTATTTAATTCTATGATATATTAGTATATATGTACGTACCTTGCACGTATTTTATAATAATTGGGAAGAGCAAACATCTTCCTTAATTTTCTCCTTCTATACGTAGTTACATAACTATCCATATTAATTTTAATTAGTAAATATAGATAAGGAAAAAAAAATTCTATGATAAAACCTCAACTTTTCTAGTATAGATTACGCTAAAAATTGAAGGAGCAATCTTGATAATAACTATAATATTAACCTTGATTTTCAATCAGGACGTTCCCTCTTTCTTTACCAAATTTCTTAATCATTGGTTGTTAAACCTTTTGGTAGTTATAATATTTCACAAAGGACAAATTGATAAAAGAATCGAACGAAATTGCACTGGTCATCTATTTGCTATCAGGTATACCCAAATTGCGATGCACATCATGAATGACACTTTGATCCTCAACTTACTACAGTATGTACCAACTACCCGCCCTTTGTCTTTGTCGTCTAATTGTTGGTGTTGAGTGGGGTTCTATTTGGCAGGGGGGCGGAGGCAGGATTTCATTAAAGGGTGGACTAGCTAATAGTTACTTAAGGTTCTAAAAATTTATGTCAAAATTTCGACAAAGTTTTCTTTATAAATTCGATGATTAGAGATCTATCATAGACAATAAACTTAAGAAAGGGTGCCCCACTTAGAAACAACTTGCAAGTTTGACTGATAATTTTTTATTGAACCATCTCATAACCACACATGTTAATTTTCTTGAACCTGTTAGGGATGCATCAAGTGTCATAGACACGTAGAAAAACTTTTAATAACAAAAGTGCTGGTTACCACATTTTTTACTTTCTAAATCTGTATCAGCTCTAAAGAAATTTGAGACTTATTATGACTTATACAGACTTGATATGCAACAAAGAACTCTTTAATTAGCAGGCACAATTAAAACAAAATTTTGAAAGCCAGATCATATAATTAGTGTAGATCTAAATTCTTAGACATATTACACTATCAAGCAACACAAATATCTTTACAATAAGAAATTTTCAAACACATACTAGATGTTGTCATATAAGAAAATATCTGTTAAAAGAACCCCAACAGAAATGACCAATATGATGCTTAAAAGTTTGACATATGGAGTCTCCAATCTATTAAAACGAACAAATATTTGTAAGATGCTGGAAAGCATAAGCGGGTAAAAATCATACAATAGAAAAAAGATATTGCATATAAAAATACCATCTGATTATGGGAATGAAATGGACCTTTGCAACATACATTGACATATAACTATCATAATATATTATAAAGTCATCCAGGATGGAATTCTAACTACTAATAGGAACTACTAATAGCAATACACAAGAAAAAATGATTTAAGATCAAAAAAATTAAACAACAAAAAATTAGGGTTATGATTTTAAAAAAATTGGAAATTAGTTAGGGTTTTACCAGAGGTCCAGAGGAGATAAAGAAGCTGAAGTCTAAAGAGCCAAGAGGGAGATTGGAAGAGGCTAGAACCGAGATCGAGAGCAGGAGGAGCTGCGTTGCTGCAGCCTGGCGGTCGGGCTGGAAAGGGGAAGCACCAGCTGGCCCGCTGCTGTCCTACAGCCGAGATTCTGGAAGTTGGAACGACGGAACTCGATCACTCAGGGTCGGGATGTTGCCGTGTTGGAGAACACTGAAGAGAGAAGAGGGAGTCTGGAAAGAGAGGAAGAGAGATGGAGTCATGGATTGGAGAGGTCGGGCCCTAGTTGCTCACTTCAAAATTTTGTTTTGAACATACAGTTGCTATTTGCTAACTTGAACATCCGGTCGAATTTTTTTGTACAGTTGTATTGAACTGACTTCATTGTATTGGACTGACCACTTTACATTAAAAAACAATTATTAGGTTTTTTTTTTTTTTTTGCACTGGGCTGTAGCCTAGTGCACCTAGAGTGTGCCTCCGCCCCTGCTATTTGGAGAACACACTGGAATGGGACGAGCGTCATCTATATATCGGAAAAGGTCAAAAAGTCATATGCGGCAAAAGAGGCTTGATTTGAGCGCATATTAAACAAGTTGAAAAACCAATATCATAGTATGCGATATACTGTTACTATACCGCTATCAGTGTATCATTGATATATTGGTCTGATAGGCTTTCAAGAATATATCTGATATATTTTGGCTATTTTTCGGTATACCATCAGTATACCAGTGTCGGGGCTGATGACGAAATTTAGATATTTTATTTACATCATTGGATCGTGATAAACAATCCAGATCTGTTCGGAATTAGGGCGCGTTAAATAGGTATTTTCTAACCCTAATTTATTATCAACTATCATCACAACATCAAAGGTGAGAGTTTTTCAAAGTTGCAGCCTTCTAAGAAAGGAAGAGGGAGATTCAGAGTTTCGGAGATTGATTGGAAGAGAGTCCCTTTTGAGAAGTTCTTCATTGGTGCTTCCTCATAATCTTATCTTCGGTAATCTTTTTATACTCATTGTAATCTATTTTCATATATTGAAGTGTTGCGGTGATTCGTGTGGATTGGCAGAAGAATTTATAAGGAGTCAGTGTATCCTTTTATTCTATTAGTGGAGGCTTTTTCTAGTTGGTCTCTGATCGTCTCATGATTTTTTTTCGTCTGAGTTGTCCACATAAAAGTCTTGGCGTTTGCATTATAGTTTTACTGTGATTGGTTTGTACGTTATTCTTTGGTCCTCACAAGGTCCTATTAGTTTGGGACAACGATTTTCGTATTTTGTTCATATTAGAGTGGTATAAGAGATTTGGTCAGAGTGGTATCAGAACTTTGGTTAGAGAGGTATCAGGGCAATGGTTGTCAGGTATCAGGAGTTGATAGTCTAATATAGTAGAAGAGATGGATACGAAGCCAATACTCATGATAAACCTAAAAAAATTTACGCTCATCATATGTGATATTGCAATAAAATATTTTAATAGCATTGGGATAGATTCTATTTGATGTAGTGACAAGATCATCTAAGGACAAATCTTGAAAGATAAAGAAAAATTCCGAAAATATGGTAAAGTTGATTGGATTTTTCGAACAAATGTTACCTGCACTAAAATCATCAAACCATTCTTAAGAACCATCTAAAGAAATAAAAATGTGTGCATCATATATATTGTCATTGGGAGGATAAGGAGGATTAAACAATGGATGGAGTGGATCCTCAATAGGAGGAGGATTGGATGAGGAAGCTTCATCTTATCTCCTTCTTTTTCCTTTAGAAAGCAATCTAGGTGCCATTAAATTTAGAGAGGAGAGAGAGAGAGAGAGAGAGAGAGAGAGAGATACCTAAAGAGAAGTAGTAGATAATGGAAAAGAACTATAATTTATCCCCAAAACTTGAATTTTGGAGAAGATTGTCACCAAAAACTTGAAGAGCTAGGGTTACGGTTTGAGAATAAGAGGTTGGAGGAAGGAGGAAGATAAGTTTTAGGTTTAAAAACCAGAATAGAGCAACCAAAGGGTCGGGCCGCTCTATAAAAGCAATGTTGATCAAGTCATGATCGGACGGCTGTAGTTCGTCCAAGGTTCTGGAACGAACATGACCGAGGTCCGAGTTCGATCCTAGACCGAGTTCGGACTGAGTTCGGTCCCTTGTGGGTCCAAAACTTCAGTGAATTTAGCCAGAAAAGAATGATCCAGGAAAAACAGAGAAATGAGCAAGAACGACTAGAAAAGATAGTAAAAAATTATAAATTTTGAAATTTAAAATCCACAACAATAGATAGAATGTGCGACAAATATATGAATCGTTATCCAGCATATGCGTAAATGATCAAGAACGACTAGAAAAGATAGTAAAAAATTATAAATTTTGAAATTTAAAATCCACAATAATAGATAGAATGTGCGACAAATATGTGAATCGCTATCCATCATATGCGTAACTATCTCAGGTTAGCTGTAGGGGTTGGTTCCCGGCTAGCGGTGGTCCGAAGAGACTTAAATATCGTGTCGCTTAAGGTTGTTTACGCCTATGTGACAGAAGGACCATTTCGGCTTGTACCAAAAATAATGTAGTATATGTGAATAATGAGTTTGCAAATGTTGATGCAAATTAAATCTATTTTATTATGTTTTCATCCAAAATTCCCAATTCCTGACGAAGAAAGTTAAAACGATCTTCGGCTAGTGGCTTAGTAAAAATGTCTGCTAGCTGATGTTCAGTGTTAATGAATTCTAAACTAATGTCTCCTTTCAATTGGTGATCTCTTAAAAAGTGGTGTCTTATTTCTATGCCACTACCACTTTTTCGGAAAGGAGTATTTTTGTCTTTTTCGAATATTGTGAATATTGATATTTTAAAAATTATTGTTTGATTGATATCTTATTTTATTATAACTAGTATGGATATTTTTAGCTTATATTATTTCAATATTTGATATGGTTGCATATGTTTATGTATTATATTTAGTTAATGGTTAGTTGTTAGCCATTAGTTAGACTAGTTGTTAGAAGACCTAATTGGATCTAACTAGACTTATCATGGACCACATTTAAGCTAGACACATTGAGCCCAATAATTAGACACCCTTGTTTAGTTAATGATTTATTTAACCCAACAATTAGGAGTAGAAGCTTCCTCCTTAATTAATATTCATCATGACAAGTCCATAGGGACATTTTAGTCTTCATACATTGCTTGGGAGAGGGGTAAGGGGTCAGCCACTACATAGAGGGGGTTCTCTCTCTCTCTCTCTCCACTTTATTTTATTTTAATTTTAGATCCCGAATTGAGTTCTTCCCCAATTTATTCATCCCTCCATCAATTTCCCTCAAAATCATTCTCAGTTTCCTTCCAATTTCGTCAATTAAGAAGCATTGGAGCTTGGATTGCAATGAGCGCTTGAAGGAGGAGGAATTTACAAGGAGATCGTGTCCTAATTGTGTCCATTGAGCATTTCATTGAGAATCATTATCCCAATAGGTAAATTCTGAATCGACCCCTTAATTTAGACTCTAATTCATACATTTAGCAATTATGAATCATCCCTTGTCTTAGGGCTACCCATAGGATCAAGAATTATGCTCATATGACTTGTATTATGAAAGTTACATGGTGATTTGTGTCCAATTAAGGAGAATTATGAGATTAACACATTAATTGTGTGTCATGAGACTAATTAGATCTCATTAGACTTAGATCGGGTTGTGGGACTAGGTACGTATCCACAAATGGATACGAGTAGGTCGTATCATGATATTTCGTGATACGGTGTGATTCGGGGCTCATTTTGGGTGATTTGTGCAATTTTTCTTCAAATTCTATTGTAACAAGTTGCATTATTCATATTATTGTGTGTTTGATATGTCTATATGATTATTGTGGTGTATTGGGGGTTTTGGCATCTCTATTGGTATGGTATCATAGGGTATTGAGGAGTGCACACTAGGTGTTTGACGAATGGCTTATGGGTGTGTATGGGTATCACTCTAGAATTGGTTGGTTAGTTGTTGGTGTTTACCAAGTTAGTAGTAGTAGTAGTAGTAGTAGTAGTAGTGTGTGTATATATATATATATATATATATATATATATATATATATATATATATATATATATGTGTGTGTGTGTGTGTGTGTGTGTGTGTGTGTGTGTGTGTGAATGTATATGTATTGGGGTTTAGTGCATTGTGTGTGAGGGTTGTAAATATGGTCGGGTGAAGGCAGCAGTAGGGGGACTGTCACAGTGCAACAGTGTCTGTTTGTGCACCATTTTATATCAATAATAGCTGTATCGGTTGGTGTCGGGTTAATAAAACACCAGTAGTAGCAGCAGTATATTAGCATGGACAACAATCATGCCACACTAAGCAGCAGGAGCATTTGGGGGGTCGGGTTTCAAGTGACAGCAGCAACAGTGTACTAAGTGCACTACAGTGCAGTGCACTGCTAGTAGATCACATTAGCAGCAACAAGCATAGGAGGCAACAACAGCAATATCAGCAAAAGCAGTTGCATTAAGAGGATATAGCAGTAGAACCTTAGCATCAACAGTAACTGCGTGAAGGAGATGTGGGCTCGGGTAAGTATTTACTTGGGTATTGTTGCAGTCAAGTGGAGGGGTAATGGTGACTGTCATGAAGCATTGTGTAATCAGTGGGTAGGCAAGGTTGCATGGTATCAGTAAACTAAGGTATTGGGATATTGGGGATTGGAGATACAAGAGTATCAGTAGCAGCTAGGACAAATGATATGTGGTATTAGTAATGAGTGTGTGCACGTGGGAGCCTTAGAAAGAGGAAGAAGTAATATTAGCTTAGTGCAGGGGGGGTGTTTGGGGGCTCAGTCGGGCATTGCCTCTGTGTGTGGTGTTTGTTGTCTGTTGGTGTTGGTAAGGTCGGATAGATGTTGGTGTATGTAGTAATTAGTGTTGGGGTTGGTATGGTTAAGAAGGTAGTGTGTTAGTATATTGCTAAGGGCATCCAGGAGTATGCCAAGCCTGGGCACAGTGGGACTGTGCACATGTGTGCACAACCTAGTATAAGTCTTGAGTATGTGTGTAAGTAAGTGGATATCTAGATGTTAAGTCCTAGTAGGTTTGAGAGGTAATTTATAGTACTAGGTATTTGACAGGTTGAGATACCAGGGAAAAGGGTGAATACTAAGATACGAGATATTGGGATAAGGTATTGAGATATTGTGATACAGGGTATTTGTGATACCGGTTGATATCATGATACGGGATAGATATTTCGATACGGGGTAGGTATTGGCTCAAAGCCAAGGTACTGACTCCTACTTAAGGTATTGGTGGTACGGGATAAGATAATAGTCTAGGTATTAAGGTAAATACCTATAGACAAAGGTACATATAGATATTTTGTTCCCATCAAAGTGGTATCAGAACCAGAGAGTACCTACGAGAGAACCGAGCAAAATGCACAAACCAAAAATGCCAAATACAAATCGCAGATACAAAGATTTTTGATGTGAAAAACCATTGCGAAAAAAATCACGGGACGATCAGAGTCTAACCCTAAAAAGCCTCCACTAATGGAATAAAAAATACACCGACTCCTTACAAACTTCTCACTGATCCAAACAGATCACCACAACTCTTTTGGAACAGAAAATAGATTATAACCACGAAGAAGAAAGACAACGAGAAATACCCGAAACTGATCTCCTTCTTCGAAACGGCCTCCAATCCTTCTTTCTCCTCTCCAATGTTGCAATGACACTCTTGCCTCATTTTCTCTCCTTGTTGCTATATTTTTTTATAGAGAGAGATCTATTTTAGGGCCAGGAAACACCTATATATAGCCTCAAACCCACAACTAGCATTCCTATTATAGATAGGAATATCCAGTCTAAATCCAAATCCATTGACATATTCATATTATATGTAGGAATATCCAATCCAAATCCATTAAGATATTCCTATTATATGTAGAAATACTCAATCTTACTCCGGAGTATTTTTTACATAGGTTGGAAACCCCACACACTCCAACACATCCTTCTTCACCTTCACCTTCACCTGGTGATAGCTAGACCTCAAGTCAATCTTCGAAAATACTCTCGCGCCGCTCAATTGATCGAAAAGATCATCTATCCTCGGCAGCGGGTATTTCTTCTTAATTGTGAGGTTGTTCAAGGCCCCTGTAGTCGATGCACAGCTGCACTATCCCATCCTTCTTCAGCACAAATAATATTGGAGCTCCCTAAGGCGAAGAACTCGATTTGATGAATCCCTTGTCCAATAATTCATCAACTGCTTCTTTAGCTCTACCAGCTCATTGTTGTTGATCTTGTTGACATACTGCGATACCAGCTCTACTCCAGGCACTAAATCGATAGAGAATTCAACATCTCTATCATTTGGCAATTTCGACAACCCCTCGGGAAATACATCTAGAAACTCTGCAATAAGAGGATGAGACAAATCCTTCTCCTTTACCATAGCTCCATAAATAATCCCATCATCCCGCTCTACAGCCCCTCTAGTGGACTCGAATCCAGGCTCCCCTGGAAGACGAAATAACACACGTCCTCCACGGTAATCTATTCTAGCATGCTGCATACTCAACCAATCTATCTCGAGGACTACATCAAAACTTGGGAGTGGCATTACAAGTAAAATAGCATACAAATCTCGGCCTCCCAAGGTAACACGATGCCCCTAGTAAGCATCACTTGATGGAACTAGGGATCCCCAGGACCGTATATTGGTATGCATATCGATCGATAGAAGATTAACAAGTTTAATACCTGATCTAACCTTTCGAAGACGAAAACTAGGGTTCACGAATTATACCTGAAGTAACGAGAAGAAAATGAAGGTTTTCAAGAACCTTGATCAATTAGCGATCCCAAGATCTTCTACACGTATTCCTTCCTCGGATTGAACGTCGTGTGGACGACGATCTTTCAACCTTTTCTTCTCCTTGGCCGACCATCTTTCTCTCCTTACGTAAAAAACAAATTTAGAGAAAGCTGCTTATTTTTTTATTACTATGACGGCAAGAGAATAGAGGATATATATAGGCTACGATATGGACCATGAGGATAAATTAGGGTTATGTCTCCTAACGGATCTGTGTATCCCATGTTCAGCCAAAATACACAACCCTAGCCCGTTAATAATAGCTCGGTCCACTAAAGAGCTATTGTTGCACTACCTTCATAATCTCAAATTATGATTATGGGCTCCTTCTTATTATATGCTTGTTTGTCTTCCCATGTTAAGATATCGAATGTCCATCAATCAAATTAAGTTACTGACAATTATATTGATCGACATATTTTATCCTTAAGTAGTACCACTGAACTTTATTTGTCATGTCGGATATAATCCACCTGCAGGATTTACATAACAATCCTTATGAGTTCCTTAAGGAGACATCAACAACCCGATGTATCGGGACATGAATTTCTTTTATAATCAACATTCCATCATACATACAATATTATTACCCAATTCATAGAGGTTATTGACCCATAATGAATCTCACTCTTTTATGAGTCAAAGTAATGCACACTGCATATACATGTCTGTTATTACATAGATTCAATTTTTTTTTGATTCCTTAGAATTTCTGTCGGATCGATGGTAGTATCAGAGATCCGTAACCCGGTTCGCTGGTCAAGCATCATCGAACGAGTTTGAAGCTTGTCCAATAGCCAGTTTTTATCGGGTTGGCACCACTATAGGCGTAGGCCGAGCAACAGATTAAACAACAAGGGAAATTATTTTCTTTGGGGCTCGAGAGATTGAATAGATAGGGCCCCACAAGTTGTTAATTTGTTGATGGGATATCCGGATTAAGAGCATAAGCATTCATAATAACAAAGGTATTTATTCTCTTATGTAGTCAGTACAAAGAGAACAACCTCAAGTGGTCCTGTTCAATACACATAAATTGTACTAGTGTAAACTATAGTCAAGATAGACTAATACCATATTACACCATAATATTTCCAATGGTTTGTCCAAGTCCATCTAGGTTGTGAACTATTTATATATTCTACAGAGAACTGATAATATGATCTTCTGTGTGATACCAGACACCATATTATCTACAATATAGAATATCAGACACTTGCATTAATATTATAACAAATACAACATGCAAACATTTGCACATATGATTCTTATTTAAAAATAAGAAAATATAGTTAATGCAAAGTGATGCTTTTAGTATATAACCCTAACAATCTCCCACTTATACTCAAAGTATACTGTTACAAATCTTCCACTTATACTTAAAGCCATGCTGCTACACATCTGACTCCCATTCCCTCAACATGACTATCAAAAGCCTTAGCTGGTAAGCTCTTTGTAAAGGGATCAGCTAGGTTGTCTGTTGATGCTATCTTGATCACAGCAACTTCTCCTCTCTTTACGAAATTTTGTATCAGGTGGTAATTGCGCTCAATGTGTTTACCTGTCTTATGGGCTCGTGGTTCCTTCGAGTTTGCAATTGTGCCACTATTATCATAATAAAGTGTAATAGTCTTAGGCAAACTAGGTACCACATCCAAGTCAAATGGAAAGTTTATGAGCCAAACCACTTCTTTGGCTGCTTCAGAGGCTGCCACATACTCGGCTTCCATGGTAGAATCGGCAATACATTTTTGCTTGATGCTCCTCCATACTATGACTCCACCTCCTAAAGTAAATACATAACCTATGATAGATTTTCTGGCATCCCTATCTGACTGAAAATCTGAGTCTGTATACCCCAAGGGCACTAAACTATATGGATGATAAACCATCATATAATATTTAGTCCTTTTCAGGTACTTTAAAATATGCTTTACCGCAGTCCAGTGATTTTGTCCTGGGTTAGATTGATATCTGCTAACCATGCCAACGGTAAAGTAGATCTCTGGTCTTGTACATAACATTGCATACATTAAGCTTCCTACTGTCGAAGCATAAGGAACCACTTTCATGTCCTCTATCTCTTTAGATGTCCTCGGACACTGTTCTTTAATAGAGCAATTACATGCCTTAAAGGTAAGAAACATTTCTTAGAATTTTGCATGCTAAAATGAGTTAGTATAGTATCGATATATGTAGCTTGGGATAAGCCAAACATCATTTTCTTGCGATCTTGTAGAACTTTGATCCCAAGGATGTGACCTACTTCTCCCAAGTCCTTATCAAACTGCTTGGATAACCATACCCTTATATTAGATAATACCTTCACAGTGTTTCCAATGAGCAAGATGTCATCCACGTAAAGTACTAGGAATACCACTAAGTTTCCGTCATACTTTTTGTATACACATGCTTCATCCGAACATTGATCAAATCCATAGGATTTTATCACTTGATCAAAACGGATATTCCAAGATCTAGAAGCTTGCTTAACTCCATAAATAGACTTTTTGAGCTTACAAACAAGATGCTCTTTTTCCTTTTCAATTAACCTATCTGGTTGCTTCATATAGATGTTCTCCTCAAGACTTCCATTAAGGAAAGTTGTCTTGACATACATTTGCCAAATCTCATAATCAAGATTAGCTGCAATAGATAAAAGAATTTGGATAGGCTTAAGCATGGCTACTGGCGAAAATGTTTTCTCATAATCAATGCCTTCTTTCTGAGTAAAATCTTTCGCAACAAGCCGAGCTTTAAAGATTTCAACCTTACCGTCTGATCCTCTTTTTCTCTTGTAAACCCACCTGCATCCAATGGCATTTACACTAGTGGATGGTTTTACAAGCTCCCAGACTTGATTAGAATCCATATATTTTATTTCAGATATCATTACTTTTTGTCAAGATTCTGCATCATTATCTTGGAGTGCTTCATTATATGTGTAGGGATCAGAATCTTGTTCCTCAGGGACGAAGTCTGATAACACTCCCAAGAACATGAATCTGTGAGGTTGTACAATAACTACTACAATGAGAAACTATAGATTGTGTTGTAAAATTTGTGACGTTGTGCAATTACTTGTGGTTCCTCCTGTTGTACTATTGGTACTGAAGTATTTGGTGCCTCATCTCTCAGTTCTTCTTGAACAACTCTACTCATGGGTTTATGGTTCATCACATAGTCTTCCTTTAAGAATCAGTCGTTAGTGATAATAATGACCTTCTGATCCTTAGGACTATAAAATAAACCTCTTTTCGTTCCTTTTGGATAGCCTACAAACAAGCGCATTTATGTACGAGATTCTAACTTATCTGCTTTTCCATTCAGCACATATGTTGGACTACCCCAAATTCGAACATGTTTCAGACTAGGCTTACGCCCGGTCCATAACTCTATAGGAGTAATAGGTACTGACTTAGAAGGTACCAAGTTCAAAATATAAGCTGCAGTCTCTAAGGCATATCCCAAAACGAATATGCTAAATTCGAATAACTCATCATTGATCTAACCATCTCCATAAGATTCATATTCTTTCTTTGTGCTACACCATTTGTTGGGGTATTCCAAGTGTAGTCAATTGGGATGTAATCCCAGCTTCTGATAAATAGTCCCTAAACTCTCCAAAGAGGTACTCGCCACCATGATATGAACATAATAACTTGATACATTTTTTATAATATTTCTTCGTTTTAGACTTGTACTCTTTGAATTTCTCAAAGCACTCAGACTTACAGGTAAATAAATGTATTCATACCTTGAATAATTGTCAATAAATGTGACAAAATATTCAAAGCCACCTCTAGCTTGGACAGTCATGGGCCCACACAAATCAGAATGAACCAATTACAACATATCTTTGGCCATATACCCCTTTGTCATGAAAGGCCTTTTGGTCATTTTACATTCCAAGTAGGATTCGCAGACTGGAAGTGCCTCTACTTCTATTAACTCAAAGGTTTATCTTTAACCAGTCTTTGAATCCTTCTTAGATTAGTATGTCCCAACCGCAAGTGCCAAAGATATGTTTGGTTCATACAAGAAGGTTCTTTTCTTTAATTTAAGTTAGAAAATGTGTTATTCATTTCCATAAGTTGCATTATGGGTGAAATAGGATTAATAACATACAAATTATCAACTAATGCACCAAAACAGAAAAAATGCTTATTTTTTTCTAATAACAAAATTGTCAATAAAATAAACCGAATATCCATCATTAAATAGCATAGAAACAAAAATTAAATTCCTTCTAAGTGAAGGTGCATAATGTCACGCCACAGTCACAAAATATTTAGGACTAGGAACACGTAAGCATGCCAGCCGTACATATATGACAACTCCAGTATATGGATACCATAATACACACGTACACTGTAATATGAATAATAACTCACATGTGGTATATGTAATGTCACAAGTCATAGAAATACTAATCTCATCCACACAACAAGTCATAGAAAAGAAATAACTAAACTAGAATAATTAGTCTGAATAATCCAAAATAATAGTCAGGTGGAGACAAATCCACTAACAATGACTATATCAATACTAAATGAGGGAGAAGGGTAAATCTCCAATATAAGTAAGATGATGATATAAGGTATCAGCGAAGCGATCCATCGCTAGAGATAATCAAAGATGCTCAGAAGGTAAGACCTCATCGAAAGAGATAAGTAGTAAGTCCTGATCCGTGCTCCTGCGAATAGTCATGAACATCTACACCTGGAAAGGGACCAGGTCCTCAGAGGGACGTAACAAGATACATAGAAGCATGCCAATTTGAATACAGAAAATATGCAATATAGATAGAAAATATATAAGTACGCTGTACAAGACAATCTATATGAATGCAAATGAGAACAACTTTTCGACGTATGGGCAAGGGTAGGCTACTCGATCTAATCTCACAACTCACACACACGTCAGGAACATCATCAGCCGACATACTGTGGGGGTAGCGACCATCGTGACACCATCAATTAACATACCGCGGGAGTAGTGACCACCGGACACGACTACCATAGTGCGTGCTAGATACTACGGTTTACCAGAGTGGTTATAGCCCATACGCCTACTGATTGTCCTCTCATGATACTAAGTGTCATGTGTGTGTCAACATATCTAATATATAGTAATGACTGAAATAAACTACACATGCAATAAATATACAGAAATGCAATAAATATACAGAAATATAATAAGCATGCAAAGTACTGTAAGCAATTTGGCAAGGTATCTTGCTTGATAAGAAAGCTGCAAAGTGTAACGTCCATGAGTCAAGCACATAGGATCAAAAATTGTGAACTCAGAATAAACATCTCCGGATGCTGAAATAAACATCATCAACGTTCCCAGAATAAGCGAGATAGCTAGAAAATACTACCCTTTCGTCCAATTTGGATACAGGGGCAAAACGGTAATTTTGGGTTAAAGCGGGATCCACATGTGGTCCACTTTGCACCGGTAAAGGTCTCTAAAAGGGACAAATTATAGGTCAAACCAATTCTAAACGTCAATACAAACTCAACGGTACGTCCAATTTTGGATTCCGGTGAGCCGAACACAAATTTGCCTAAAAAGTCAACCGTGGGACCCGCAAATAGGCGGCTTGGTCAACTATCTCAGAATCGCGTAAAACTTGGGTCACAGGACCAGCGTGATACCACGAATCCAATGACATAAGTTTCGTCACGTTCTGATGAGCATACACTAAATGGTGCAGGGTTTTGCAAAAGTCGCGATATGGGAACTTTTTGCGGATACGGGCTGATTTTGACGCGCACAGGCGTCCAAATCAGTTTTCACGAAAGCCCACACGTCTGGGTATACCATGCGCCCCTTTCGGTGTACTTGGTATACGACGGGGCGGTCCCGTTTGGTGGGGTGCGCTCCATATTGCAACTTTTGAAAGTTTTAAAAATAGATTTTTATAGATTTTAACCTAATTTAATTCAGCATACAATATCAAATAAAATAATATAATTAACAAAAAATAATCTAGGTTAGGTGGTCTTCGCATAGTAAAAAGAAAAACTAAATTCGGACCTCTGTGGTGGGAGATACGAGTCCTTAAGCAGGGGTGGTTGCAACAGTTTTTCTGAAATTAAATGACGTGGTTTTTCCTCGACTTGGCGTCGATTTTTACCTAGGGTTTAGCGCTGAATGATGGAAACTAATATACGAAATTTAGAGAGGGATAGGTGGGGATCATACCGGTGAAGACGGGGTCGAATTTGGTTAAGCGAGGAGACGGGAATCTACGCGGGAAGGGAGGTTCGTCGCTGGGAAATTCTGCTGCTATCGCGAGTGACGTACGGTCGGCGCGGACGGCGAGCAGCGGATGGCGCTCCGATCGACGGTACAGGGGCTCCGGGCGGCGGCGGGTCGGCGCGGGATGGAGGTGATTAGGGTTAGGGTTAGGGTTTGTGAGAGGAGTTATTATATATATAGGGAACGGGGGGGGGGGGGGGGGGGGGCTTCCACGCGCGGGGTGAAGGCTTTGCAGCTGCTGCTGATTTGTTAAGCGGGTAGCGGGTCTGGGAATTAGGCTTAGCGGGTAGGTATTTTGAGACTAGCGGGTTAGGATTTTAATTCATTTAGATTTTTCTTTTTCTCTTTATTCTTTTTCTAATTTCTTTTTCTTTTCTATTTTCATTTCTTTCTTTTCTAATTCCTATTCCTATTTCTATTCCATTCTTTTCTAATTCTTTTTAACAAACCTTATATATATATATATATATATATATATATATATATATGTGTGTGTGTGTGTGTGTGTGTGTGTGTGTGTGTGTGTGTGTGTGTGTGTTATAAAATTCTTGAAATTTATATTGGTGTATACAATAAATCTATCACCTGTCCGCAAGGTCTCCTACATAAAAATAATTAAGGTAAAATTACGTGTTGTTCCATAAATCATCTATTGCACAATTACCTAGAAATAATTTTTTTATAAATTCTATTTCTTCTAATTAGCTAATAAATACTATAAATCAATTAAGTAATTAATTAAATAATTAATACGGTTTTTAAAATTAGGGATTTTTATTCTACCCAACTTACAAAAATTTTGTCCACGAAATTGACAATAACCCATATTCATAATAATCACTATAGCTATTACACTAGATTGCTATCTAACAGTGCTTCCTAAAAGTCATAGTCTGCCATTCTAACACTTCCTCATTTATTCTTCATATACTATTCTATTATCCTCTAACTCGTCTACACTACTCAACTTACAAGAGTTCTACTAGTAGTCACAGTCTCTTGAGGCTATTGTCTAGGTTTTAAGACGAATATATTTATTGGGTCGAGAATCTTGGGGTACTTGTCTTGAATCTCACAACCATGATTTTTTTTTGCAACCGTCAAGTATCGTAGTCTAATACTGCCATGCCACCTGACCAATATGTCTGCAAATACTTCGACTACTCTACTACAACGGTCTAGCTGCAGTTGTCACTACTTTGCCAGCGATTTGTCATAGTTGTCAGTTCGTAACAAGTGCCTTCAACTCTTCCTAGGTTTAGTCTAGGTTTAGGGTAACAATTAAGGTCTTGACTAACTTTATAAAACTATTGGAAGTATGAACTAATTCAAACAGTCTAACAAATTTCTATTTGCCTAAGGGATGCTATACATGATTTTTTTTAAGTAATAAGAGGATACAGATATTGCTATAGGACATATACATAAGGGTTATTATTAAGAAGTCATCATTTAGTTATTAATCATTACTAACACATTTACGTTTTTAACTAACAAAATAAGGGTGAGGTTGAAGTAATTCAAATAATTCGTAATGGCACGAAAGGATACGACTATGATAGGAAGAGTTAAGCACGAGATAAGGAATGGATATAGAAGAGAAGATGTCACCCCAAAGGGCGAGATGGTGATAGGAAGAGAATACTACTACTGCTACGCGTGTCATCCATTAGCTTCGTGGATATGCCATCTAGTTAGGATATCAACATATCCTCATAACTGCTAAACCAGCATATATATAATTCTACGTTTATTTATACATCTAAGATCTCGTGTCATAAAGGGGGTCATGAGTATGCAATAACAAATATAACTAAAGTCGTACATGTATCTACGACTTCCTGTGCTTGCGCTATCTTATTTGTCATCATGAGTGCTCGGCCTATGGGGTATATCTAGTACTCTCCGTGTATCAAACTTATACTAAGCACGAACGTTCGTCTTTTCGAAATAGGGGAAGACGGAAAACAATAATGAAGAGTTCAAGGAGGAGGTGATAGAATACGAGTACGGGATTCAAAGAGATTAGAGAATTCGAAAGGGAGTTGCCAAGGCAGTTATGGATTAAAATCTTATTTTGGGTTAATTTCTATTTGCATATTCACATTAGAATAGTCATGTACCTGACACGATATGCTCTGACCAGTCTAGAGGGCAAGTATATTCGTCTAACAAGTTGAGTCAACTATATCTCAATCCACATAAAGTAGTGATACAAAGAGCGAACCAAGCGCAATACGGTTGATCAGACCATGATACACCGATTCTGATTTAGACAATGTATTAGTGTGGGCCCCCAATTATGATGGAGGAAGGTACAGAATAATTTAAGTTCACCAAGAAGACCGGTGTTGTGCCTCTACAGTTGCCATACTAATTTTTTGTCTAAGTCTAAAGTCAACCAAATGGGTGTGTGGGCCTCTAAGTTCTACAGTCTAGATAAACACTAAGGTTCTATAGTCTAGATAAACACTATCTTCTTATGCAAGCCTATAGTTGGTGTCATTCATTTATATTTCATTAATGGGTCAAAAGACTATGTGATACTAGGTTATGAGGCATACTACCAAACTTATAAAAATTTAACTAATAGTGTTATTGAATATTAGAGTGTATATACATAGTACAAGGCACCTTCCTAATCCCTATCAAGCACGAAGGAAAGATTGACGTTGAGAAGGGATCAAGCAAGATGCAATGCAAGCAATCAAATGAGAATGCAAAATAATCAAGGGAGGTGATTAAGTAAGTGGATGAGATCCTATATTCTAATCATATGCGCAGGCATGCTCGGTACAGAAACGTAACCGAGACAATATGCTCTCGACCTGCATGGGCCACCACAAAAATATGTCACGCCCCAGTCCCAAAATATGTAGAACTAGGAACACGTAAGCATGTCAGCCGTATGTATATGGCAACTCCAGTATATGGATACCATAATACATACGTATGCTGTAATATGAATAATAACTCACATGTGGTATATGTAATGTCACAAGTCACAAAATTACTAATCTCATCCACACAACAAGTCATAGAAAAGAAATAACTAAACTAGAATAATTAGTCTGAATAATCCAAAATAATAGTTGGGTGGAGACAAATCCACTACCAATGACTATATCAATACTAAATGAGGGAGAAGGATAAATCTCCAATATAAGTAAGATGATGATATAAGGTATCAATGAAGCGATCCATCGCTAGAGATAATCAAAGATGCTCAGAAGGTAAGACCTCCTCGGAAGAGATAAGTAGTAAGTCCTGATCCGTGCTCCTGTGAATAGTCATGAACATCTACACCTGGAAAGGGACCAGGTCCTCAGAGGGACGTAACAAGATACATAGAAGCATGCCAATTTGAATACAGAAAATATGCAATATAGATAAAAAATATATAAGTACGCTATATAAGACAATCTATATGAATGCAAATGAGAACAAATTTTTGATGTATGGGCAAGGGTAGGCTACTCGATCTAATCTCACAACTCACACACACGTCAGGAACATCATCAGCCGACATACCGCGGGGGTAGCGACCATCGTGACACCATCAATCAACATACCACGGGGGTAGCGACCACCGGATACGACTACCATAGTGCGTACTAGATACTATAGTTTACCAGGGTGGTTATAGCCCATACGCCTACTGATTGTCCTCTCATGATACTAAGTGTCATGTGTGTGTCAACATATCTAATATATAGTAATGACTGAAATAAACTACACATGCAATGAATATACAGAAATGCAATGAATATACAGAAATATAATAAACATGTAAAGTACTGTAAGCAATTTGGCAAGGTATCTTGCCTGGTAAGAAAGCTGCAAAGTGTAACGTCCAGGAGTCAAGCACACAGGATCAGAACTACAACCTCAGAATGAACGTCTCCGGATGCTGAAATAAATATCATCAACGTTCCCAGAATAAGTGAGATAGCTAGAAAATACTACCCTTTCGTCCAATTTGGACACAGAGGGAAAATAGTAATTTTGGGTTAAAGCGGGATCCACATGTGGTCCACTTTGCACCAAAAAGCGTGCCAGGGATAAAGGTCTCTATAAGGGACAAATTATAGGTCAAACCAATTCTAAACGTCAATACGAACTCAACGGTACGTCCAATTTTGGATTCCGGTGAGCCGAACACAAATTCGCCTAAAAAGTCAACCGTAGGGCCCACAAATAGGTGGCTTGGTCAACTATCTCAGAATTGCGTGAAAGTTGGGTCATAGGACCATCGTGATACCACGAATCCAATGGCATAAGTTTTGTCGCGTTCTGACAAGCGTACACTAAATGGTACAGAATTTTGCAAAAGTCACGATACGGGGATATTTTGCGGATACGGGCTAATTTCGACGCGCACGTGCATCCGAATCAGTTTTCGCGAAAGCCCACACGTCTGGGTATACCATGCGCGTCTTTCGGTGCACTTGGTATACGATGGGGCAGTCCCGTTTGGCAGGACACGCTCAGTATCGCAAATTCTGGAAGTTTCAAAAACAGGTTTTTATAGATTTTTAACCTAATTAATTCAACATACAACATCAAATAATATAATATAATTTACAGAAAATAATCTAGGTTAGGTGGTCTTCGTATAGCAAGAAGAAAAATTAAATTCAGATCTCTGTGGTGGAAGATACTAGTCCTTAAGTAGGGGTGGTTGTAACAGCTTTTCTGAAATTAAATGGCGTAGTTTTTCCTCAACTTGGCGTCAATTTTTACCTAGGGTTTAGCGCTGAATGATGGAAACTAATCTACGAAATTTAGAGAGAGATAGGTGGGGATCATACTGGTGAAGACGGGGTCAAATTTGGTTGAGCGAGGAGGCAGGAATCTACGCGGGAAAGGTTGGTCGTCGCTGTAAAATTTTGCTGCTGTCGTGGGTGACGCACGATCAGCGCGGACGGCGAGCGGCGGGTGGCACTCCGGTCGGCGGCAGGTCGGCGCGGGATGGAGGCAATTAGGGTTAGGGTTTGTGAGAGGAGTTATTATATATATAGGGAACGGGGGGGGGGGGGGGGCTTCCGCGCGCGGGGTGAAGGCTTTGCAGCTGCTGCTGATTTGTTAAGCGGGTAGCGGGTCTGAGAATTAGGCTTACCGGGTAGGTATTTTGACACTAGCGGGTTAGGGTTTTAATTCATTTAGATTTTTCTTTTTCTCTTTATTCTTTTTCTAATTCCTTTTTTCTTTTCTATTTTCTTTTCTAATTCCTATTTCTATTTTATTCTTTTCTAATTCTTTTTAACAAGCCTTATATATATATATATATATATATATATATATATATATATATATATATATATATATATATATATATATATAAAATTCTTGAAATGTATATTGGTGTATACAATAAATCTATCACTCGTCCGCAAGGTCTCCTACATGGAAACAATTAAGGTAAAATTACGCGTTGTTCCATAAATCCTCTATTGCACAATTACCTAGAAATAAATTCCATAAATTTTATTTCTTATAATTAGCTAATAAATACTATAAATCAATTAAGTAATTAATTAAATAATTAATACGATTTTTAAAATTAGGGATTTTACACATAAAGATAATCTCTCAATGTTAAAGACTTATTTCTACCAAAACATAAAATAACATCTTCTACTGCAACGACTGCTACTTTTATAGCATCACCCATGAACAAGCATATCTCTCCATCACTAAGCCGTTTGGTTTCCTGAAACCCTTGTAATGAATTACAGACATGATTAGGGGCTCATGTATCTACACACCAGGTGCCGGTAGATAATACCGCTAAACATGTTTCAACTATTAGTAGATGAGATATACCTTCTTTATTTTCTTGTTTGAGAAGTGGACAGTCACTCTTCCAATGTCCTGACCCTTTGTACTTAAAATACTTGCCTTTCGACTTTTTCACAATGCCTTGAGGTTCTATGCCCTTCTTTGCTGAATTTACTTGTTTCTGAATGTTATTCTTCTTCTTACCACCTTTCGTCTTAGAAGTAGAAGCCTTTTCAGTAACATAAATATGACCATTCTACCTCATGAGAGCCTCAGCATCCTGCAGTTCTTTCGCAAGTTCTGCCAAACTGTAAATTTTTTTTTATATTGTAGTTAAGGCAAAACGTGTCAAAACTTTTAGGCGGAGTCCCGAGAATAATATAGACCTGGGTTTCCCCATCGATTTCAGCTCCAAGGATCTCCTTCTCATTCAGATGACCCATCATCTTGAGAACATGATCCCTTACTGGCGTCCCTTCAGCCATGGTCGTATTTATCAAACTCTTCATAGCAAACTGCCTAGCTGCCCTATTCTGATATCCGAAGAGCTACTTGAGGTTGTACATCATGTCATAAGTTGTAGCCATGGCCTGATGTTGATGTTGCAGTACATTTGACATATATGCCATAATGTAACACCGCATCATCTCATCTGCCTTGATCCACTTCTTATAAGCCTCTTTGACCTCTTCATTAGAATTAGCATCTGGCTTAGGAGGACATTCCTCATGGAGTACATATTTGTACTCTTCAGTAGTTAAGACAATATCCAAGTTACGTTTCCAGTCAATATAATTAGGGCCAGTAAGTTTATTTTCTTTAAGAATCACCACAAGTGGACTGAATGAACTCATTTTTGAAATCCTGAGAATCACATAAATAATAATTATGTAGGGCAAAAAAAATTTGAACTAAAAATATATTGATTCCCTCAAAACAATAATAAAAAGTTTACCAACACCTTAAATACCATGAATTTAATATGCCATGATAGTGTGGACGTATACTAATTCAGTATTTGTCCAAGGAGGTTTTTTATTAATTTTACTATCATGTCAACCTAACTTTATGACAAATAAAATTAATTTGTTGGACTTTGCTTTGATCCTACAAATAATAGCAGTGACTCCAATGGGGAGGATATCATTATTTATATCTAAGTGTACACCATTACTTAATACTAAGTCCATTACTTCGTAATGTATTTTTTCAGATGGAGAAGTAAACACACATTAGGTAATTTCTATAATTATCCCAAAAGAAGTCTATACTAGTGATCCGTAATTATACTCATCCGATATAGAGGAAGGTACTAAAGCCAACACGCAAGTACAATTACATCACCTACAAACCAGTAATGGAGACCAAGGGATTTATACTAAATAAGTTTCCTCTCCCACTTAGTTATTTAACAATGAGAGTTTTTCTACTAGTTGACGTATGTCCACGTTGTCCATTATTAATGCGGGCTTAGTTTATAGAAAACATCCACAGAATAATAAACATGCATAACAGAATAAGTAGATATAGCAATAAAGAAAAATAAATATCTAACTATTATAGCCATATATCCTGCTTCTTCCTCAACTGACGAATCCAGAATCTTGCTCTGCGTAGAGTTATTAGGGGTTCGACATAGCAATAAAGAAAAAAATAAATATCCAACAATGAGGTTTTTTTTTTTAGGTTTGGCCGTCTTTTTTCTTCATCGAAAATCATTTGTCTGCCTCTGGGCTGCTAAAAATAGCATCTTATCCCGCATCAGAAACAACCACCATCGCCATCACAATAGATCAAAATTTTTAAATTACATCAATCATATGACTCCCGAAGGATTTACACATAATTTAGATTAAAAAAATTAAATAAATAAGCATGATCAACCCTCGTGATTTTAATTATATCCATGAACAACAACAACCACGACATACCGTGGGTTTAAATTCCAGAAATAAAACATGCACACAGACCGTAATAGTTGGATCTAAGATGCCTGCAAAACTAAGTTAGAACAGATCTACATCTAACAACTATTTTTTAATGCAAGTTTTATTGGACAACATAGATTTATCAATCGATACGCATATCCAACTTGGCTCTAATACTGATTGATGGAACTGGGGATCCCTAGGACCGTCGATTGGTGTGCATATCGATCGATAGAAGATTAACAAGTTTAATACGTGATCTAACCCTTCAAAGACGGAAACTAGGGTCTACGAATTATACTTGAAGTAACGAGAAGAAGATGAATGTTTTCAGCAACCTTTATCAGTTAGCGACCCCAAGATCTTCTGCACATATTCCTTCTTCGGATTGGACGTCGTGTGGGTGACGATCTTCCAATATTTTCTTCTCCTTGGCCGACCCTCTTTCTCTACTTACGTGAAAAACAATTTAGAGAAAGCTACTTACTTTTTTATTACAATGACGGCCGGAGAATAGAGGATATATATAGGCTACGACAAGGACCATAAGGAGAAATTAGGGTTAGGTCTCCTAACGGATCTGGGTATCCCATGTTCAGTCCGAACACACAACCCTGACCCGTTAACAATAGCTCGGTCCACTAAAGAACTATTATTGCACTACCTTCCTAATCCCAAATTGCGATTATGGGCTCCTTCTAATTATATGCTTGTTTGTCTCCCTATGTTAAGATACGAATGTCCGTTGATCAAATTAAGTTACTAACAATTATATTGATCGACATCTTTTATCCTTAAGTAGTACCACTCAACTTTATTTGTCATGTCGGATATAATCCACCTGCAGAATTTACATGACAATCCTTATGAGTTCCTTAAGGGGACATCATCAACCCTATGTATCGGGACATAGTTTCCTTTTATAATTAACAGTCCATTATATACACAATGTCATTACCCAATTCATAGAGATTATTGACCCATAATGAATCTCATTCTTTTATGAGTCAAAGTAATGCACACAGCATATACATGTCTATTATTATATCCGAATTAGGAGCATAAGAATCCATAATAACATATGTGTTTGTTCTCTTATGTAGTCAGTAAAAAGAGAACAACCTCAAGTGGTCATATTCAATACACACAAAGTGTACTAGTGTAAACCTATAGTCAAGATAGACTAATACCAAAATATACCACAACCTTTCCAATAGTTTGTCCAAGTTCATCTAGGTTGTGAACTATTTATATATTCCACAGGAAACAGATAATATGATCTTCTGTGTGACACCAGACACCATATTATCTACAATATAGAATATCAGACACTTGTATTAACATTATAACAAATACAACATGCAAACATTTGTTCATATGATTCTCATTTAAAAATAAGAAAATATAGTTAATACAAAGTGATATTTTTAGTATATAACCCTAACATCACTGACTAAGATAATTCATCCTCCAATCGTGATCATGCAACTCCTTTCCAAGGGTTCTGTTACAAAGCTATGCTTAAGCACAAAAGATATAGATACAGAACTATGTGATGCCCCATAATCAAATAAAGCAATAGTTGGAAATGAATCAAGAAGAATATAACCTACTATCATGTCACCAATGGGCTCGGTCTCCTCGACCATCATAGCAAAGGCTATGCCCTGCTGAGGTGCTCCCCTCTGCTGGTATTGGACAAAAATGTTGCTGCTGAGTAGGGAGTGGTGGGTACCTCTACTGTTGTGCCACTGGTGGCCAAACTGGTCCCTTTTGAGCAGGAACCATACCCCGAGCTGGATGATGAAAAGCTAAGAGACAATCCCTCACCTGATGCGGATCCGTAGTACAGACATACTCCAAGCCTCTTCCTACAGATCTCCCAGGCATGTCCTGACTTTCTATAGAAAGCACAATAAGGGGATGTTGTATCTGTCTATGAGGTTGTTGTTGTACATGCTGGAATGGAGCTCTAGTTAGGGCATCGTACTACTGTTGGTACTGGAAGGTCTTCTGCTGAATCTGGGAATATTTTGTCGGTCCCGCGTTACTACCACCTCCAACTGAATCATGGTCCCTATTGGGTCTGAAGTCCAGGTCCACCACAATCCTTTGAGCCTCAACTATAATCCCTACAAAATTTTTGGTACTAGAGGCAATGTGAACCCTGATCTCCATGTCCAAGCCCTGTCAGAATCTACGTGCTCGATCCTCAGGTTCCCTGACCATGTACTCAGCAAATCGGCTCAGTTTGTCGAACTCCGAGGAATACTCATCCACAGATAAACTGTCTGTCTCCATGTTTTGGAATTATTTCTCCAAAATACCCATGGCTACAACAGAAAAGAACTTCCTCCTAAAGAGGTCCTTGAACTTGTCCCAGGTCAGATCTAGATTTACAAGCTTGGGATCATTTCTTAACCAAGTGCAGGAAATATCATGAAGTCGTAAGCCCACAGCCTCAATCTTCCGGTCCTCTAGAATCCAGGAAACTTACATGATCCGCTCGATGCCCTCGAGCCACTCATTAGCATAGAGGATTCCATCGGTCGCCTTGAACTCCCGTTGATTCATTTTTTTGAAGTCCCCGATGTTGCCCACCTTCAGTTAAGCGGGCTGTTGTTGTTGCTGAAGGACAACCCTCTCCATGGCTGCCAAGGTAACATGTTAGGCATTTTTTATGTCAGCCTGCTCCCTCTAGACCTCTGCCTGTGCCCTTTGCGCCTCCATCATGCCTCTGAAGAACTCATACAAATGTGCCCCATCAGCGAGCATGCCTCCAGTGGGAAATGTATGCGGCACTCCTCACTGAGTTGGAAGTGCTGGATAAGGAGGAAGGCTCTCAGATGCAGTTGGTAAGGCCTCCTGAGATATGGGAGGTAAGGGAAGAGTACTAGTTGCTCCTGAGCTGCGTGCCCTATTCTTGGGTACAAATCTGAAAAGATGGAATAGACAACAAGAAGTCATCAATATGGCACAAGATAAGATATTATTGAAGAAGGAAAGTAATTTCAAAAGATAGTCAAATACTTGGAGTGGAATAGAAGTTAGAAAATTCAAAACATAGTGGAATTTCTAGTTGTGATTAAGTAATATCGTATTCCTAGTATTTCTTATCCTATTGCAGGCTCGTAATAATACTCTACCTACGTACTACTACGATATCGTACTCGTTGCGAAGTCTGACCTATATGGGCCACCCAAAAAATGTGTCACGATCCGTACCCAGAATTTGGACATGATTTGTGGGAACGTCTAGCCTACACCGTAGAGTCGGCGGTAGAACGTTGTAGAATAACCCAAAAATATAATCTATAAATCATGCAATAATATCTCAACTCCTCTTGGGAGGACAATAATCAATATGCATAACTATACTTAATCACATACTTTAAGAAAAATAAATGCACGGTAGAATTATAACGAAGAGAAATGATAATCATAAATCCAAGTAATCTCCAAAATAAGTACTAGATCCAAAATAACAAATACCTAAATAGTCTAGTAAATTCGGAGACAAATTCGGTCAAAAATCAAATCTAAATTAGACTAAACTATGTGGTTGCAGTCAGGGTCTGTGCTGCGAACTCTCCCTAATCTTCCTGAAGGGCGATGTAATATATCTCAAGACACGTAATCCAATCTACTTTCTATCCAATCATTTCATCAAGCCACGCAACCTATCATACAAAATTTATCATAAGTTAGATCTACAAATTCTACGAATAATTGTTGACCCTAAATAATCAATTTTCCTAAGATGTTTACTAAGAATTTTGAATAAAATTATTTAAAATCATGGTTTTTATATATTAAGTTCTGTTTTGTATCTTAACTATGAATTTTAAGTCATTAGGATCAAGTTTGCAAACTTGAGATTTGTGGCACGCTAATCGAGACGTTTATTTGACCAAAAAGTCAACCGACATGAATCTGAAATTTGAATACATCATCATGTAGATTTCATCACCATAAGAACTCTTGAATCGATGGTTTAAACAAATCTCGAATCTTTTGCGAGATATTACAGTTACGATTCCTAATTTATCGATTAATAATAGCTAGGTGTCTTAGGTTTGCAAGAATTAAACAGGGTATACAATTAATCTAATAAATTCTGAAAAAATATTTATGTTAAAGGTATTTGTGTCATCTTTCCAATACATCAAACAGATCAAAAATCCGAGTTCGAAATATCATAAAATCTCGTAAACTACGAACCCGAAACGAGTTCGAACAACTGACACTTAAATAATTCTACAGAATTATCATGTTCTAATCTGCTAAAATAAATTATGCATTCAGAGAGTTTATCTCGATATGGTTCTAAGAAAAAAACGATGCGATATTCTGACGTCTGGATTGGTCGCTAGGCCATCGCGGAGGTTAAAAAACTCGGAAGTCTCGTACGAAGCAACCCTCTCTCTCTCTCCTCCAAATATAATAATTCGACACAAAGAATTAGGATTATATATATATGGGAAGATAGGTGGTTGCATGCGGCTTGGATTGGGACATGTGTCAACATCAGGTTGATTTCGTCCAGATCCATTGGAATGAAAGAATTCGGCTCGGCTCGGCTCGGCTCGGCTCAGCTAGTCTTGGCTTGGCCTGGCTTTGCTTGGCTTGTATTAGGATTAGGACTCACATGGGTAAATGGTTGAGTATGATAGGCGAGGCTCACTATCAGGCCAGTGGAGGCTGACAGGTAGGCCCCAGACTGCTGACCGGGTAGTGACTGTATAATTAATTTTTTTAATTTTAATATCCAGAAAATAGTTTATTAATTAGTTTTAACTAATAAATCCAAATAAATACTTAAAATTATCAGAAAAATACAAAAAAATTCTAGAAAAATATATATAGGAATTCTAATCCTAAAATAAAAATTTGACACTTTTCTTATGTCCCTATAGTAAATTCTAAAAGCTGTCGATAAATAGGTTTCTTAAATTTTAATTACCTAAAAATTCTCAAAAATTCTCAGAAATTCTCAGAAATTCTAAAATATCATAAATGAGTTTCTAAGTTTATATTTTAGTCTCTATGAAGCATACCTAAAATAGTGTTGCATGTTTTTTGGGGTGTGATCTAGGTGTAACATACGTTTATCTATAACTCTTACGATTCACTATACCAAAACACATGTATTTTAACGGTTTATACATGTTACTAAAATTAATTCTAACGAGTAAATTTCGTGGGTAAACAGACGTGGGTACTATTTCTAACCGGCCTACTAATTGTTCATGTCCGTTAGTATTTTGGCTTTTCTAACGGCTATAGCCGTTACTTATTTTTTTCCTAACGGACAATATAAATATGTAGAATTCAATACTAACATGCTCTATCCGTTAGCATATTTAAAATATGAAGAAAAAATAAATTTTAGAATTATCCTTTTTAATTTAAATCTTTTATTTCTTTTCACATCCTGATGACCATATATACATAAATTTACAAATTTTTACCACATAAACATTGATATCAACCATATATTGTATCTAAATCCAACCATATATTATCAACCAAATTTGAACCATATATACATTGATGACCACAAATTCATACATTTACAAAAAAGTAACAATGATGCACTTTAATGTCGTGCTTATAGAAGATACATTTGAAATAACTATAACTACAATAATAGAAAAATAAAAATAAAAGTTGACAACCACAAAAACATAAGAGTACGTACTCTTTCCAGAAAAGTTTCAATGTCATTGTCTTGTGACATGGAGACAAAGTGACCATCACATGGAGGTGGTAATAACATCATCAATGATGTATAGAGATGCATGCAACGTGAGTTTTCTAGCTCACAGCGAAGTCAGGCACTGTTAAGCCCTCATAGAGGGTTTTTTTGAATATTTATTCATTTTCTTTTCCTCATGAAATCCTTCTGATCGATTCTTGGGGACTCCTTTTTTCATCTTGGTTGGCTTCCATTTCTGCACCAGTTTCTTCAAATATAACAGTGAAGTTTGGAGATGGAGAGGAGAAGGAAAAGTAGGAGAAGAGAGAATATGAGAAAGGAGATTGCAAGGGCCTTAAACCCTAGATTGCATCTCATGTCTATTTATATTGATATGCAATACACCCACAATTACTATTATACCCTCATATGATAAATAACAAAATAAAATAATTCAAACATCCTCCCTTAAGCAGGAGCATATAGATCAGACATGCCCAGCTTGCTACATAAATCAGAAAATGGACCACGAGCAAGTGGTTTGGTGAGGATGTCACTCCCTAGTCCCAAAATACACGGGACCAGGCCACGTGGCATTGGTCAGCTGACACGTCTCCGAAGGATATCCCAATTTAATGGATCCTATCGAAGCGTGCTACGATGTCCTAAAATACTAACAAGTCTAATATGCTAATATATAGCAGGTAATTTCTAATCTCATCCACAGAATACAATATCATAATGCTGAAACAAATGCTGGTAAATAAAATACAAGAGTCTGAATATCCATAATACATCTGAAATAGTCTGATGGGGACAAACCCACTGAAATACAGAAATGGAAATAAAGTGCAGAAAGAAGTAAGATAACTAGACTAGAGTATCAACTAGCTAGATATGAAAACTCTAGTCCGGAACAACTGCGTAATCAAATCACGGGAACTCCTCTGAAAATGCCTCGAAGTTCTCAATCAGGAATCATGTCTACTCTTGCTCCGTAGATGGTCGGGTATAAGTGCTCGTCCAGATCTGGAAGGGAACCAGGTCCTCAGAGGGACGTAACAAGATACAAAAATGCATGCCATAAAGTATATACTGTGGAAACTCAAGGGTAATCTAACCAGCTAAGTAAAATGCACTTTGAAGACAACCCTGGTACGTATGGGTAGGTGAAAGGTATAAAGCATAGCGTCGAGCCAGAGGCTAAGTACCTGGCATTGGCTGTAAACCGGATGCCAGGAGTATATGCTAACTACATCACCGATCATGATAGCGCGCAGCTAGTAACCTCTGCCGGATGTATCGACAAGCATATATGCCCATAATCGGGTAACCTGAGCCCATAACCGGGTAACACATGGCCCATAACCGGGTAACACTGAGGCTCACGGCCCCGCGGTTTACTCTGAAACTACGACAGCCAATTGTCTGTCCCATACGCCTACTAATTGTCTTTCCCGCCAAATGTTAATGTACAAGTCGCGAACGCGACATGCACATCTCATACTATGATGCAAGTCGCTACAGAAATGAACAACTATGCTAAATACCGTCACACGTGCTGCTCATACTGATGGCCAGTCAGTCATGAAGCACGCGTCCCTACATGATCTTATTCTGTGACGTGTAATGATACGTGTCAAGGCCTGGGAAATCATATTGATAACTCCTCAACTTTAGGTGCGTCCACTAGACACTAGGTCAGACACAAGTCCTAACGTCAACGCCTTCGTTGACTGCACCCGAGTCTTCTCGGACGCGCACAGTTAATATTAAAACAAAAAAATATACAACTAGATAACATCTGAATTTAAACAGTAACAACAAGGCAAGGTATACTTGCCTGGAACTCTGGTATGCACAAGCAATGCTCCGGAACCAGCAGTCAAGGTAGCACCATATCGGATGCCTACGAACAGATAACCCAAAATTATAAATCACTAAATTACACCATACTTAATTATCCATGCTAACATAGTACATGTATACATACATAACACATATACATATATATACAGTTATGCATATAGACATATTTATATTTATACATTATGCATACATATATATATATATATATATATATATATATATATATATATATATATATATATATATATATATATATATATATATATATATATATATATATATATATATATATATATATATATATATATATATATATATATATATATATATATATATATATATATACATAATTATAAATACAACGATACCTTAATATGTACATACATGCATAATTACATATATACATATAATACATTACATAAATACCTAATATATAATAATAACATATTACATATATACATTGTACATTATGTATATGGAATATAATAACATATATATATATATATATATATATATATATATATATATATATATATATATATATATATATATATATATATATATATATATATATATGTACATAATAAAATAATACATTAGATGTGGTATATAAGTACCTTATATAAATGCAACCATACATATATAAATACATATATACATTAAATAATATATACAATAATACATTACTTATCATATACATAAATACATATAAACATATATATGTATACATAATATACATAAATACATTATATACATATACACATTTATACCTAGTTATAGATTATACATATATATAATACATTAATGCATTATATACATATATACATACATATATTAACTATACATATATACCTAAATATACACATACATAATACATATATACATAAATATACACGTACATAATATATATACATATATATAATACACTTATACATTATATACATATTTACATTTAAATATACACCTTTATATACAATTACCTATATATTAATATACGTATATATATATATATACATATACATATACATCTATATACATAAATACCGATATATATACATACATATATATTATATAGTACATATACACATAAAATTATATATATATATATATATATATATATATATATATATATATATATATATATATATATATATATATATATATACACAATCTATACCATATATATAAATATATACTATATACATATACAATTAAAAATATTCTATTATATACATAAATATGTATATATTCATAAATACATATATGTACCTTAATATACAATTACCTATATATATATATATATATTTATAATACATATATACACATACATACATATATAATTATACATATACGTACATAAATACACACACACATATATATATATATATATCAAATTATATATTAAATATATATACTTACTGTGTCGTGTCCAGGGGGGGCGTGTCCGCCGCACGGGGTGGCCCGGCCTCCAGCGAGGGAGGGCGGAGCTCCGGCCACAGCACGCACAACAACAGTGGTAGTAGCAGCGGCAGTTGCAGCAGCTTTGGCGGGGGGGGGGGGGGGTCGTGGGGGCCTGTGGTGGTGGTGACGGTGAGGTGGGGGTGATGGTGGTGGAGACGGCGGCGGTGGTCAGCTATGGGGGTGCGGGTGGTGGTGATGATGGAGTCGGGGATGGTGATGCCGGAGTTGGTGCGGGTAATGATGGTGTGGGGATGGTTGCTGGTGGTGCGGGTGGTGGTTGCGGGTGGTAGTGGCGGTGGTTCAGGTGGTAGTGAGGGCGAAGGAGACGATGAGGACGGTGGTGAAGACTTCGGTGGTGGTCGGAGTCAGGAGAGGGAGGTGGCGGGCTGAGGGAGGAGTCGGGTCGGAGGTGTTGGTGGTGGTGGTGTTGCTGACATTGTGGTTGGTGGTGTTGTTGCTGACATTGTGGTTGGTGGTGTTGTTGCTGACGGGGGTGCCGGTGAGGGCGGCCAGGGGGTAGTGGTGTTGGTGGGGACGGTGGTGGAGAAACTAAGGGTGGTGGTTACGGTGGCGGTGGTGGAATGTGGTGGTGGTGGCTACGGTGGGGGGAGGTCAGGGGTCGAGTTGGGGAAGGAGGGGTAGTGGAGGTGAGGTTGGTGATGGTGGCTGCTGGCGGCGGAGCAGCGGCGGGTGGTGGCTGCAGGGGGTGTCGTCGACGAGGGAGGTCGGAGGGGGAGTGGGTCCCGGGGTGGCCGGAGGCGGTGGTTGCCGTGGGGAGCTGAGGGCAGGGGTCGGGTTGGTGAGGGTGAGTGGTGAGGGTAGTGGTGTTGGTTTAGTATTTTTCTAGGTTTTCTTTTTTTGTGTAGATGTGTGTGTGGGTGTTTTAGAGAGAGAGTGTAGGTAGTTTATGTAGGAGAGAGAAAGAGGGGGGGGGGCTCCTTGGGATTAGGGCCGACTGGGGTAGTTTTTCTAGGGGTGAGGGAGGCTTCATCATGATGAGGGGAGGGCTAGTGTTGAAGGGGTTTGAAATGGAGGGTGGTGATGGAGTTGGGGAAAATTGTACCAAGTACAATCAAATGAGTGGGATAATGATATTGACCGGTCAATGGAGGGGGTTTGTGTTCTTCATATGGTTGGACCAATGAGAGGGGGCACCTCATTGCATAATTGCATAAAAGCCCCTGAACAATTAGAAAATTGCACAATAATTGGAAATTGGGATTCGATGTGGCAAAACACCATGTTTGGTGTTAGGTATTGGACCAATATGGTGTGTGGTGTTTAGTATGAGGCTTGAGGGTGTGGGTGTAGGTTTGGGTTGGAGTTGGGTCTAGTTTGAGTGAGGTTGGGTCATTAAATTAATTTAATTAAAATTAATGCGCTAGGTGTTCTTTAATTAATTAAAAATACCCGGGGGTCAAAATTGGGTGGGCACAAGCATCATGGGCGTAGTGGACTTAGAGTAGAATAATATCATAATTTGGATTGGTCAAAACGGGCTGATGTTGGGTCCCAATTTTGATTGGAACGGACAAAGAATGCAAAGCTGGAATTAATTAAATTTACATACGGACGTTTGTAACAATTTTTGTGCGACTAAAATGAAGCACAAGAAAGAGCATTTGTGAGTTACACAAGGGTCATAATAGTAGGCTGGTATGTCTAGGCAAGGTGTATGGAATTTGTTTGAGGACAATAGCTAGTTTAGTGTCCTAAATATCAGAGCAACGGTAAGGTATCCTAAGTAATATAAGCATTGCACAATAAAATAAAACTCTGTGTATAAATTCTAATTTGTACCAAAATAACCCTAATCTCTCTATCTAAGCTAATTAAACTCAAATTTGGTCGAGGGGGTTTACAGAGGATATCACCTAATTGATCCTCTGACCGAACATAAGGAGTGACAATCTATTTCTTCAGCAACAAATCACGAACAAAATGACAATCCACCTCGATATGCTTCGTGCGCTCATGAAACACTGGATTACTTGCGATAAAATTGCCGACTGATTATCATAATACATCTCCATCAGAATAGGAATCATAATTCTCATTTCATGAAGAAGAGACTGCACACACATTATCTTAGAAGCTGTATGAGTTATCGCACGGTACTCGGCCTCTACACTAGAACGAACCACAACATTCTGCTTCTTACTACGCCACGTGACAAGATTGCCACCCACAAATGTACAATAGCAATAAGTAGACCTCCTATCACTGTGACTGCCTGCCCAATCAGCATCACTGAATCCAGTCACCGTAAGCAACTGGGAAGGTTTGTACAACAAACCCTTTCCAGGTGCACCCTTCAAGTATCAAAAATGCGAGAGATAGCCTCCCAATGTGGTTGCCGTGGGGCATGCATAAACTGACTAACTACTCCAACTGCATATGTGATGTCTGGTCGAGTAACAGTAAGATATATAAGTTTGCCAACCAAACGTCTATAATATCCAACATCCTCAAATAACTCTCCCCTGTCAGCATCAAGCTTGTCATGATAATCCATAGGAGTCTCAACTGGCCGACACTCCAATATCCCAGTCTCGGAGAGCAAGTCTAAAACATACTTGTGTTCTGACAGATACACACCCTTCTTAGATCGAGCAATCTCGATTCCAAGAAAATATTGAAGAAGACCCAAATCCTTAGTATGAAATTGACGACTAAGGTAGGCCTTCAAGTCCACAATTCTAGCATGATCACTCCCAGATATAATGATATCATCAACATAAACAATCAACAAGATAATATCTGTTGAGAAAGAATGACAAAATACTGAATGATCTGATGTGGTACACCGAAAGCCATACTGAATGAGAACTGAACTGAACTTGTCAAACCAAGCACGAGGTGACTGTTTCAGTCCATATAATGCTTTCTTCAATCGACATACGAGTTTTTTATTTTCTGCTACAACATATCCCGGTGGTTGATCCATATAAACCTCCTCCTATAAGTCACCATGTAAGAAAGCATTTTTTATGTCCAGCTGATATATAGGCCATTGGTGATTAACCGCCACAGAAATAAGAATCTGAACTGAATTCAGTCGAGCCACTAGAGAGAAAGTCTCCATATAATCAACGTCATATGTTTGAATATTCTCTTTGGCAACCAACCGTGCCTTGAGGCGCTCAACAGAACCATCAGGGTGATACTTAACAGTGTATACCCATCTACAACCCACTGTTTGGTTTCCAACAAGAAGTGATATAAGCTCCCAAGTCTGATTTTGATGTAAAGCATACATCTCCTCATCCATTGCACTTTTTCAACCAGAAGATGACATAGCTTGTTTGTAAGTTTTGGGAATAAAAATAGAAGACAATGAAACATCAAATGCATGAAAAGATGATGACGCACGGTGTAATGAAACATAGTTAGAAATGCGATGCTTATTCTTTGTGGTACAAAGGTGTTGTCTTTTTTTGAGAGCAATAGGAAGATCATCTGGATCTGTGGTGATAGGAGCAGAAACCTCAGGCACGGAAGATGATTGGTTGAAGGCTGAATTCTGCAAAACCACTAGCCTGTCCTTTGATCTCTGATAAACCTGTAAATGGGGAATTGAGACAAAAATTGATTCAGGAATGACCGAAAGTGGTATAGAAGATATCAAATCTGTTATAAAAGGAATACAACGGTCTCCTGAAGAAAAGAAAGGGGTAGACTCAAAGAATGTAACATTCGCACTGACATAATATTTGCGTCACTGCGGACTGTAACAACGATAACCTTTTTGAGTACGAGGATAACCAAGAAAGACACACTTCAGAGATCTATGAACCAACTTATCTCGATTAGGTTCCAAGTTATGAATAAAAGTGACACATCCAAACACTCGAGGAGATAAGAAAAAAGGTACGACATCTGTATGTAATATGGTAAATGAAACTTTGTTATTTAATACATATTATTGCATGCGATTAATAAGATAACATGCAGTAAGAACGGCATCTGCCCAATACTATTTAGGGACATGCATATTGAACATGAGAGTTCGGACCACATCTAAAATGTGTCGATGTTTGCATTCGGCTATACCATTTTGTTGATTGGTATGGACACAACTGGTTTGATGAATCATACCACGATCAACATAGAAACTGTTCACAGAAGATTGAGTATACTGCAAAGCATTATCAGAACGCAAAATTTTGATATGTTTATCAAACTGAACATAGACTTCATTATAAAAGGCAGATAACACATTTGAAAACTCAGATCTTTCTTTCATTAAATAACACCAAGTCATTCTGGAATAATCATCAATAAAAATAAAAAAATACTGAAATTCTTTCAGACTTTTGACTCTAGACGGACCCCAAATATCAGAATGAACAAGATCAAAAGACTCTAATTGACGACTCTCACTACGACGAGGAAAGGAACTACGATGATGCTTGCCTAACTCACAAGCCTCACATTCAAGACTAGAAACATGACTCAAACTAGGAACAACTTGACGCAACTTAGCCAAAGACGGATATCCCAAACGATAATGCCACTGCAACGGAGAAGTAGAAACAGAAGTGAAGACCTTTCCGGGTAGATCCAAGTAGTACAGTCCATCTTTTTCATGCCCCAAACCAATCATCTTCTTCGTCCTGAGGTCCTGAAAAACACACGAATTGGAAGAAAATATCACAGAACATTGAAGAGATTTGGTTAACTGACTCACAGATAACAAATTAAATGGAAAATTAGGCACATATAATGAATCAAATAATGATAGTGATTGAGTAGGGTAAATAGCACATTTCCCAAGCACAGGACGAGTAGACCCATCAGCCAAGATAATATTATGTTTCATGGAACTACAATTATGTTTCATATAACAACTTGTGTTTTTCCCAAAGCTATAAAAAAATCAAAGATAAAAGCAATAGTTATTGCAAATTACCCTTGTTATAGCTAGCTTGTATCATAGAAAAAAGATAAATCAAGAAAATCAAGATTAACTTTGATTTTCTAATAAATATATGTACGAAAAGATGTAACCATGAGAAAGCGACTTAATGATACTAAGCTAACAACAAAGGCAGACTATTACGGTATAGATTTGCAAGTGCGAGAGTGAATAGAACATTGAATAAGATGGAAAAACGCAAAAGTCCACCAGCTAATCCAAAACCACTTTTCTCTGGGAAGACATGAGCATTCTTAGAACAGCCACCCCTAACTTCCTACATCAGGTGCATGTTGCCATAATTTACATGTAATTACAAATTAGTGACTCAAAGAATAGCAATATACCAAGTAAACAAATATAATTGTCGTTTCATTCTAGATTATACAATGAGTAGGAATCTTCTCTCAAAAAATAACATGAGAATCATAGCATGTACGAGGGCTGAAATATTTTAATTTCTTTTAATATGGTACTAAATAACTACATAGAGTATTGATAGATGGATTTTGAAAAATCTGTTTTCAAATGGAGCAATATAGTAAAACGATGGGACGACAACCTCATATATCAGCTCCTTTGGTAGATAGAGAAGTTTAAGATGTCCTGATAGATTTATTGTCATTATGAAACCAATGAAGTAAAAAAGTTGCAGAAAACTTTAATATCATGATATGTACATTCTCCATCCAGAAACTTATGTGGAGACTAGGAAGATCAAGAATTCTGTGTCAATACCAGAGTATCAGTCTTCTTTAGTTCAGAGTAACATACCTGAGTCTCACAGCAATAGTTACTTTGCTAAACAATTGAAGCTTCTCAGTAGCAGTTAGTCTCCAGTAGCACCAGTAGCAGCAACTTAGACTACACTAGTATTAGTACTTTGTATCCCCAAAGCAATAGCTCATGTAGCAGTAGCTTATTATCATATTACAACATTTGTAGTTGAATATTGGGGTATTATCTTCATACCATGTGCAGCAGTTACTAACCTGGACAAAGACAACTGTAAGCATTATAATTCATGTAATCTCAGTATAGTAGAGGGGCAAGTCTGTTATTAGCTCAAATCTCTAATTTTGTATAAATTAGAGGAGTAGAGAAGCATCATCAGAAAATAGTTATTCTCAGATTAGAGTATGTCTCTTTGATGTAACTGTTTTTCCCTCCAAAACTGAATTCAAAATAAACTCTCTTCTTCCCCAAAATTCTCCATTGTTTTTTTAATTTCTGGTGAACCCTAGCTCTGCTAATGGTGGTTTATGTCACTCCCCTATTCCGTATACTTGGAATATACTCAAGTTGGTGCACTTTTGATAGTATTTTTATTTGGCGCACTTTGAGTATACTTCAAGTGCACGGTTGAATGGAAGCTTGGCGCACATTGGCTAATATTGATTGTGTGGTGGTGGTAGGTAGGGTGTGTAGCTTGGAATTGTTGGAAAGATCTGACGGTTCACCATCAACCCCTTGCCTATATATCCTTGTTCTTATTCTCTCTCATCACTTCATTTCTCTTGTTTTGTTTCTGATTTTCTTCATAGGCAAGTACATCTTGTAAATATGAAGAAACATGATCGGCTATAGTTTTATTCTTAGTATTTGTTGTTGTAATTAGTTTATAGTAGTGTTCTAATTATAGTTAGTTCTTGGAGTTTTCAGATCTTAGGTGGTTAATAGTTTTATCTTGATTTTATTATGACGGTTTCCATAAGTATATTTTTCCAGGAAATAATTCCCCAAAAATGAGATATTTTCAAAAGACGTTCCCTGATTTCTAGCCTGAATTTTTCCTTGATTTGGTTCTTGTTGCTTGAGGAATGGAACATTGTCATAGTCTCGAGATTGAGCTCTGAGTGTATCAATGGTGGGTCGGTTGGAGAAGAAGAACAGTGATGAGAAGTACACAAGAGGATTTGTACTATGAGCGCATGTTGAGTGTGACCTGCAGTCCATGGGTGCATGTTGAATATGACCCGCATTCCATACTCGTGCGTACTTTAAAGTAGTGTCAATTTCTTACAAAGTATGTCAAGGGGATAATTTTTTGGAAAAATCCTTCTTGGCGCACTTTTAAAAGATTTCGGCCTCTGACGTACAATTGAAGTATTATCGAACGAACAGAGCAAAAGTGCATCGGTCTACTTTTCAGCAAAGTTTTGACCAACTTCCTTCTTAGCGCACTTTTTAACCAAATCAGCAGACCGGCGCACAATTGACACATTGTGCATTAACTATCAAAAGTGCGCTGCTCTTATACATGTAAACCTTGGTGCATTTTCTGGACGCTCAACAGTTGGCGTACTACTTTTGATGAGTTAATAACCCGACGCACTTTTTAACTCTTGACTTTGGCATGTCTCGATAAGGGAGTCTTAACTTTGGCATGTCTCGATTCCTAAGGTTCAGCCTCGATAAGGGAGTCTTGACTTTGGCATGTCTCGATTCCTAAGGCCCTCGACTTTCGTGCCCTCGACTGTCGCGCTGCCTGTGGACTCGTGTTTTATATTGTAGTTGTTTTCCACTTGCATAGTGCGCCACTTCTTTTATTCTCTTAACTCTTGATTTGTGTGCCAGTTTGCTTGATTGTATATAATGCGCCTATTCTCGTAATTCTTGATTTGTGCGCCACATCTTCATGCTACTCTATTATTGATTTTGTGCGCTATGTTATAGACTTCTGCGCCATGACTTATGTGACCTAGTGTTATAGGTTTGTGCGCCATATAGTTGCTTGCTCGCGCATAGTGCGTCACTATTCCTGACTAGCCTATATTAGCACTTGCAAAGTGCGTCGACCCAGGACTTTTTATGATTGATTGTGCATTCATGGGTCATATTGTGCACTTGATGCATATTCTAGATTAGATGAGCTTGACCATGATTTATGATCTATGATCCCAGAATTTGAGGAATTAATGAGGCATTCATGACCGTGACTCGATCATATGAGATATGGGATTCCTAACTAATTATGAATCCTGACTTGATCAAAACATGATTCATGTGACCAACTGATAAATTTGGTATCCTGACTTGGTTATTGTATTCATGCTGATACACTTGTCCTGCTCATTTGTTTATAAAGGCTACATTGTACACTAAGTGTGGGATATTGGCCAACATGTATACTGAACGTGACTTGATGATTCCTGCTCGGTGAATAATATTATATTCCTGAATTCTTGGCACGGAAATGATAATGGGTCAGAACCATAGCGTGGCAAGGTTATTGCTTATTTGAATGTTGCATCTACATTTGGGTGAATCCAGACTGGACTATTTATATTAAATGGATTCGTATCAAATGTACCCATACTTTGTACATCATTAAGAAGAATATTCTTGTAGCCACAGCAGAGAATTCCATATCACTTTAGGGTTAATTAGGTCTTGTTATTGACTTGAAAAAAAGGCAAAGGGTGACACCAACGCTTAGCACGCAAGCCTCCGTGCCTCGTCTTGAAAGCACATCATTTTTCTTCTTCTCTTGGCGGTGATATTTGATGATATGGCTTCTTTGTTCTGTTTGAAAGTCACTACTAGTTGAAAAATTCTTTCATAAGCAAAAGTCTTACTCTTGTTGACTCATTCCTACTTTTGGCAGTTCCAGTCCGTCCTTCGCCTTGCTATTCATCAGAAGCATCCAACAAGAATCGAACCTACTTGTCCGGTTAGGCGCTTTATCCATTCAGCCATGGATGCTAGGGAGTGAGCTAGGTTTTTTTGGTCATCCTTCTCGAGCTTATATTTCTTCCATTAAGGTATATTTGGGAAAAGATGGAATAGGAAGACGTGTTTCCAGAACAAAGAAAATACGGGCTGAGAAGTGGGAGTGACCATTCTTCCAGAACCTTTGAATGGAACTGATCGATCAGCAAGCGTAGGCAATAGTGTCCGTAGGGGTGGGGCGCGCTAGCTAGCTAGCAACATAAAAGCTGATTAGAACATAAAGAGAATGGCATCCCGAGATTGTGCGTGATGGACCGTCCCGTGATAATCTCCATGGCGTGCAAGGCTGGCCACCACAAATATTATATATCATCTGCATGTAGTGGAGTGCATTATTCGATCTTTTATATTTAAACCAAGCCAACAATTTTCCTATAGGAAGGTTGAAACTGCTACTGATTTATTAGCACGATGTCCCTACGGGGAACTGGTGCAATCATAATTTTCTGCTTTTATAATATTGGCTCGGTTAGTCCTGCTTGACATGGCATAATTTGAGGATTCTTATTATTATTATATCTGGAATAACCCCAGACTCCACATAATAAGTCATATCATTGTTTGGCCGTTCTAACCTGATTTGGTTGTGATTGTAATTCTGTTAGTAGCTTAGGGAATGGACTGTCATAGTATGATGTTTAACTTCTGTTCTTGTTTGGTTGGGGAGTTGAGTCATTATGATATGATGGAATATGGACCGAACTATGACACAGAAATTCTAGCTTGACCATAATCATGGGACGTACCTTATCTTGGGTGGCATGAAATTTTCTGTCCTTGTTTGGTGAAGGAGTGCCATGTTATCCCAAAGATGGGGAACGTGCTAATGATTATTGGCTCTTGCACTATATGCTTGATCTGGTTTTTGTGTCTTCATTCGTGCTTCCTTGTGATACTTGCAATTTGGGGTCTAACCCACTAGTTTTGTATGTCCATATTTAGAACCAGCACCAGAGGATCCAGCTTATCCCCCATACGATGACGCGCACAAGACGGACGGTCGCTGAAGGGCACGAGTGGGTTTCTTGATCACTACTCGTCTTGTACATTCTACTCTTTTGGGCGTTTAGCCACCGGCACTTGTTAGCCGGATTGTCTGGACATTAGTTCATTTTTACACAATTGTAATATAATCAGAATGCAGCTGATATCGGTTGTGTAATTATTAACATTCTGCTAGCCTTATATTTTGATGGCTAGATCTCTAGAACATTCCTATGGAGCGTTTGGGACGCCTTATGACTTTATCTCACATGTTCTATGTTATTGTTACTTGCTTGAATGATTGAGACAGTTGTTCTGAGATCCTAGGAGACTTGATTGTAGCATGCACCCCCTTGTATTTCTACAACCGTGACCGCCGTACGACGTTATATACCTTGTACGGGGGAGCTGGTGTAATGCCCCGTTCCCCCTATTCGAGGAGCGCGGCCAAGAAATACTAAGACCGTCCAATCGGGACAGATTGAATCAAGATCCTTTCCTCGTTATGGATTGGTTTATTCAAAATCAGGTCCCATATTCAACGGATCGTGCCTCAAGGAAAGACTCAGCGACAGAGTCGAGAGGGGCCTTTCCGTTGTGTTGGTTTTCTTGTCCGTTTTCGATGCCACTTAGTTGCTTTCTTGTTGGTTTTATGACTTGCGTTTTCTTGAACGGTTTCAATAGATTTTATTACTTTCGTTCTTAGGATTTTGCATTTTGTATCGAACCTCGGAGACCGAAGCAGGGGATATTGATCGTCTGTTGGTGCGTGCAGGTGATCGGGTAGACGACGCTCGTGCGGAGTCTTGAAGTTCTTCCTTTTCTCTCCTAGTTCACCAACTTGTAAGTGGCTTTATTTCGATTAGCTCTCTTCTTCCAAGTCTGTACTCTAAATAAATTAACTCATTGTTCATCCCGATCAAACGATACTAAAACCTTTAAGATTGAGTCGGAATAGAAAGAAGTAGATTTGAAACACTAATAATGCTTGTCATATGGAATTGTTCTGAACGATCACACTGTAGCGTGCATGCCCGTCATATACATAACCATTTAATTTGTGTCAGTTGTAGTTAGATTCATTTATCGATAACTGTTCATGGTATGGTGCAAAATGGGAAGGAAAATATGATCTTTACACAAAGTAGCCTAGACTATGGAAAACACACTATGTTCACTTGCTTGTATGCTTGAATATGTGTTCATATGATAACTTAGTTGGTTGTGGAATATTGGTCTTGGACAACTTGTATACAAGGGATATCGTTCTACGAACGGTCGCCGGGGCACTGGGATCGCTTCGCCCCGGGTAGAACAATTTGCTAGTGTAGTCCTAGCATTGGATGGGTCCGTGCGTCCGCTAAGGGCTAGGTACCCGAGGCGGAATGGCAGCCGACCCATCCCAAGTCCAACTAAGTGATTGTTATGTATATTTAACTGTGCAGACTAACTATGTCTTTGTGGCAGGGAATGTCATGGTAAGTTTTGTACAGGTGGCTCAGACGGTACAGGTAAAGTCACCGAGCGGTGGCAATTTGGTTATGTTAATTTACTCTGTCTTATGCGAAGAATTGAACTAAGACAAGATAGATAGATCACATGATAATAAATGTTGCATGCTTATATGAACTCGTTATAGATTTTGGTTAAGTTGGGTTAGCTCGCCCTCACCGGTACTCTTCGAAGTACTGACCCTCGTTGCAGCAGGTTCCCCGAGCCAAGGCGATGCGGCGAGGAGCTGAAGTTTTCTCCAACCTCTTCCTGAATCAAGACGCATTTGTGTCGTGACCTTTGGTAGCTCCAGTGCATAGTAGCAAGGAGCTCGCTCTCACTTGTGGAAGCCACAAGACGATGGTGCTGACTCGTACCCAAGGTGTTTTGGTGTTTTGAATTTAAGTAAGGGATATAATGTATGGAGCAGCTATCTCATTTTGTGTCCAAGTTGTAAGCCCGTGCAGTATCTCTTCTATTATGGGTCTAGAGTCTGTAAACAGATGTTCATTATCAATAAAAAAAAACTTTTATATGCCTCAACTGATGTGTTATCTTATTTGTGTACTCTGTTGCATATGCTCTAAAGATTATCTTTATGCCTAGGCCTTGTGCACGCACGCCCTACGCGTGCACGGCATCACGCCCGGGGGACGATTATCGATTAGGCAAAATCGGGGCGTGACATATTGGTATCAGAGCTTAGCTTCAGAACCTTTGATCTCGTATCAAAAAGTTTTCTAAAAATGACCCTGTCCCTTTCAGCTGAACCCTTGAATCCGCTTGGTCAAAATGAGATACGTTCCATACAGTGAGTCCATAATATACGACTGATACAAGTTACTTTTCTTTGAAGGAACGGCCTCTGAGCCGGGTGCACAAGCGCAGATGGTGGCGCAAGGGCAGGGGAGTAGTTCTGGCACGTCAGGCAGCTCAGGAAGTCCGGCTGCCGCGCCCTCTGTTGATCCGTTCGAACGAATGATGCGTTTGATGAAAACGTAACAGAGACAAGCAGAACTACGACAGAGTCAATTTGAGTCTCGAATTGAAGCACAATTTCTGGCGCAACGGACTCAGGCCAAAACGCAGCAGAAGCAAATGGATACCTTGCAAACGATTGTGACGACGCTAGTCGCCAGCAACTATTCTGCATCCGCGGCCGTCGTGGCAGCGCCAGTTGTAGCTGACATTGCGGGACCTCAGGGCTCTCTGGAACCTCCACTTTCAGATGATAAGGGGTCCATCCTACAGATATCAGAATTTAAAAAAAATGTGCCATACTACCTTTAAGGGAACCGAAGACCCTTCCGTGGCGTTGGATTGGCTGGTTGAGTTAGAAGACCACTTCGAAGTGCTCCGCATGGAAGAAACCAGGAGAGTCGCTTGCGCCCAACTTCAGCTCCGTTTAAACGCCCATGATTGGTGGGACGTGCACAAACAAGCTTTATTGAGTGAAGGTGGCACAACGATTATCTCCTGGTCAGTGTTCCATAAGGCCTTAGAAGAGGAGTATCTTTCACCTGTCGTCCGCCGAGAGAAGGAAGACGAGTTTACACATCTACAGCAGGGAGACATGGCAGTGCAGCAGTACGCTTCGGAATTCAATAGACTTGCAAAGTTTGCTAAGTCTCACATTTGTGATGCAGAGACACGTGCACGAAGATTTGAGATAGGACTGCGACCTTTCATTCGTGCCCACGTCGTCGTCTCGCAATACTGCACCATGCGTGAGTCCTTAAACCACGCCCTTTCCCTTGAATCGCAGTACCCACCAGTTCGCACCGACGATGTGCAAAATCTCAATCACAAGCGTCCTAGCAACACATGGGGTAACAATGCGCCTAAGCGCTCCAATAACGACGGTAACAAGGGTGCAAATCAGGGTAAAGGTAGCGAGCTTGTTTGTCACCGATGTAATCGTACTGGACACATCGCTCAGAACTATCGAGTATTCAACGGATCGTGCTTTAAGTGCGGTCGTCAGGGGCATATGGCAGCGAACTGTCGGGCAGGTGGACCTAACCAGCAGCAACAAAACCGTGCGCCTCAGGACCAGGGGCAAGTACTTCGAGCGAATCAGACGACACAACAGAACACTCAAGGCCGAGTCTATGCTCTGACTCGGGATGAGGCACTTGCATCAAACGCGACGGTGTCAGGTATATTACTCTTCAATGATGTACCTACTCGAGTATTGTTTGATTCTGGTGCCACACATAGTTTTGTGTCAACAAACTTTGCTAGGGAACACAAATTTATTCAAAACCCGTTAGGCCTAAGGCTTAGCGTCAGTACACCGTCAGGCACGATCTTGCCTGCAGATTCAGTTTGTCGTGACGGCTATATTTGCATCGGAGAAAGAAAGTTGTCACTTGATGCGATAGTTCTAGACATAGGGGACTACGACATCATTCTGGGAATGGATTGGCTAGGCGCTTGTTCAGCTACTATCGATTGTGCGGAGTAGAAAGTCGTATTTCGTCTTTCTGGCGAGATCGAGTTTTGTTATTCGTGCAGTCCACAGTCGAAAGCATCGAATGCCTGCATGGTGATATCAGCAATGTCTGATCGAGAGACAGAGTTTATTCCTGTTGTGGCAGATTTTCCCGATGTGTTCCTAAACGAGTTACCTGGTATGCCGCCTGATCAAGAGACATAGTTCACTATTGACATATTTCCTGGAACCCAACCCATTTCCAAACCTCCGTATCGAATGGCTCCGGCAGAACTAAAAGAGTTAAAAATTCAGCTACAGGAACTGCTTGATCGTAGATATATTTGGCCTAGTGTGTCTCCGTGGGGTGCACCGGTACTGTTCGTTAAGAAGAAGGATGGCTCGATGCGACTCTGCATCGACTATCGGGAATTAAACAAAACAACTGTTCGAAACAAATATCCCCTCCCCAGAATAGATAATCTTTTTGATCAGTTACAAGCCGCAATAGTATTCTCGAAAATTGATCTCCGTTCGGGTTACCATCAGCTCAAAATCAAGCCGGACGACGTGCCGAAGTCAGCCTTTCGCACTCGCTACGGCCATTATGAGTTTTTGGTGATGGCGTTCGATTTGACCAATGCCCCTGCCACCTTTATGGGTTTGATGAACCAAGTGTTTCGGCCGTACCTCGATCGATTTGTAGTAGTGTTCATTGATGACATCTTTGTGTATTCGAAGAATTGGGCAGAGCACGCAGAGCACTTGCGGACCGTGCTACAAACCCTTCGAGACAACAAGTTGTATGCGAAACTAAGTAAGTGCGAATTTTGGCTGAGCAGTGTATCTTTCCTAGGGCACATCATTTCTGCGGGAGGTATTTCAGTCGATCCAAAGAAGGTGGAAGCCATTGTCGAGTGGAAGCAACCTGCATCCGTTAGTAAAATTCGAAGCTTTCTCGGATTGGCTACTACAAACCATTCGTAAAGGATTTTTCCAAGCTTGCCTCACCTCTGACTCGCCTCACACAGAAGGGAGTCGCGTTTGAGTCATCCGCCGACTGCGAAGCATCGTTTGCTGAGTTAAAACATCGCCTCACTTCTGTCCCGTTACTTGTACTACCGGACGAGACTTCGGGATTCCAAATCTTTAGTGACGCTTCAGGGAAGGGCTTAGGGTGTGTACTTATGCAGCAAGACAGAGTGATAGCCTATGTATCCAGACAGCTGAGAAAGCATGAAAAGAATTATCCCACACATGATCTGGAGCTGGCAGCAATTGTGTTCGGGTTGAAATTATAGCGATACTACCTTTATGGAGTGCCTTGCCGAATTTATACTGATCACAAGAGTTTAAAGTACTTATTCACCCAGGCAGAACTGAACCTACGACAGCGGCGTTGGCTAAAATTGATAAAAGATTACGATTTAACGATAGACTACACACCTGGCAAGGAAAATATGGTAGCGGATGCGTTGAGTCGGGTCTTTGTGGGATCTCTGTCCGTCGATCGTAGGCTACAAAGGGAGTTAGAAGAAATGGGCATAGAACTCAGAATTCGTTATCGCGGTGCGCGGGTTGCTCAGATGCGATTTGTACCCAATCTGATAGAGAGGGTCACATCTACTCAAAGGGATGACCCATTCCTCCAGAAAATACGAGAGCAGGTCCTAGCGGGGACGGCGAAAGACTTTGCAGTAGATGAGAATGGGGTATTGCGAGTGAAGGGGACGCTATGTGTCTCCAATGATTCAGAACTCAGAAAGGAAATCCTCACTGAAGCACATTATGTAGCCTATGCGATCCATCCCGGGAGCACAAAAATGTATAAGAACCTTCGTACTGTCTTCTGGTGGCACGACATGAAGAAAGAAGTAGCACTCTTTGTGTCACAAAGCATAACCTGTCAGAGGGTGAAAGCAGAGCATCAGAGGCCGGGCGGAGAAATGCAAAATCTTGCTATCCCAGAATGGAAGTGGGAGCACATCAGTATGGACTTTATTGTTGGTCTGCCAAAGACGCAACGGGGGAACGACGCAATCTGGGTCATCGTCGACCGGTTAACCAAGTCTGCACACTTTATTGCTATTAAAAGTACTTGGGGCGCCGACCGCCTAGTCCAGACCTACCTTGACGAGATAGTCCGGCTGCACGGAGTGCCAGTTTCTATAGTATCAGATCGGGACGGACGGTTCATCTCACATTTCTGGGAAAGCCTTCAGTCGTCGATGGGGACCAAGTTAAAATTCAGTTTAGCCTACCATCCTCAAACCGATGGCCAGACAGAACGGGTGAATCAGGTACTAGAAGATATGCTGTACCTCTGCGTAATCGATTTCAAGTCAACTTGGGACGTCAACCTGCCGCTAGCCAAATTTGCTTACAATAATAGTTATCAGTCTAGCATCCAGATGGCTCCGTATGAGGCGCTATATGGGCGGAAGTGTAGGTCACCGATCTGCTGGAATGAAGTTGGGGAGAGGCAAATCCTTGGGCAGGAATTGGTTGAACAAACAGTGCGAAAGGTTCGACTGATTCGAGAACGGTTAAAGGTAGCACAAAGTCGGCAAAAGAGCTATACCGATGTTCGTTGTCGCCCCCTTGAGTTCCAAGAGGGGGACCATATATTTCTAAAAGTCTCACCTATGCATGGTGTTATGAGATTTGGAGTAAAAGGGAAGTTAAGTCCAAGATTTGTGGGCCCGTTTAAAATTCTCAGACGAGTCACTTCAGTCGCTTACCAAATCGCATTGCCGCCAGCCTTATCAGAAGTGCACGATATTTTTCATATCTCAGCTTAGAAAATATGTGCACGACCCGAACCATGTGGTAGACTTTGGTCAGTTAGATCTGCAGGCGGACTTGTCGTACATCGAAGAACCCGTGCAGATCTTGGAGCGTAAGGAAAAGCAGTTACGAAATCGGGCAGTATCGCTAATACGCGTTCTGTGGCGGAACCACGCGATCGAAGAATTGACGTGGGAACTCGAATCTGATATGAGGGAAAGGTTTCCCTCATTGTTCCTTAGGGGTAGGTTCTATTCCTAAGTTTCGGGACAAAACTTTCTATTAGATGGTTATGATGTAATGCCCCGTTTCCCCTATTCGAGGAGCGCGGCCAAGAAATACTAAGACCGTCCAATCGGGACAGATTAAATCAAGATCCTTTCCTTGTTATGGATTGGTTTCTTCGGAATCAGGTCCCATATTCAACGGATCGTGCCTCAAGGAAAGACTCAGCGACAGAGTCGAGAGGGGCCTTTTTGTTGTATTGGTTTTCTTGCCCATTTTCGATGCCGCTTAGTTGCTTTCCTGTTGGTTTTATGACTTGCGTTTTCTTGAACGGTTTCAATGGATTTTATTGCTTTCGTTCTTAGGGTTTCGCATTTCGTATCAAACCTCGGAGACCGAAGCAGGGGATATTGATCGTCTGTTGGTACGTGCAGGTGATCGGGTAGACGACGCTCGTGCGGAGTCTTGAAGTTCTTGCTTTTCTCTCCTAGTTCACCAATTTGTGAGTGGCTTTATTTTGATTAGCTCCCTTCTTCCAAGTCTGCATTCTAAATAAATTGACTCATTGTTTATCCCGATCAAACGATACTAAAACCTTTAAGATTGAGTCGGAATAGAAAGAAGTAGACTTGAAACACTAATAATGCTTGTCATATGGAATTGTTCTGAACGATCACACTGTAGCGTGCATGCCCGTCATATACATAACCATTTAATTTGTGTCAGTTGTAGTTAGATTCATTTATCTATAACTGTTCATGGTATGGTGCAAAATGGGAAGGAAAATGTGATCTTTACACAGTAGCCTAGGCTATGGAAAACACACTATGTTTACTTGTTTGTATGCTTGAATATGTGTTCATATGATAACTTAGTTGGTTGTGGAATATTGGTCTTGGACAACTTGTATACAAGGGATATCGTTCTACGAACGGTCCCCGGGGCACTGGGACCGCTTCGCCCCGGGTAGAACAATTTGCTAGTGTAGTCCTAGCATTGGATGGGTCCGTGCGTCCGCTAAGGGCTAGCTACCCGAGACGGAATGGCAGCCGACCCATCCCAAGTCCAACCAAGTAATTGTTATGTATATTTAACTGTGCAGACTAATTATGTCTTTGTGGCAGGGAAGGTCATGGTAAGTTTTGTACAGGTGGCTCAGACGGTATAGGTAAAGTCACCGAGCGGTGGCACATTTGGTTATGTTAATTTACTCTATCTTATGCAAAGAATTGAACTAAGGCAAGATAGATAGATCACATGATAATAAATGTTGCATGCTCATATGAACTCGTTGTAGATTTTGGTTAAGTTGGGTTAGCTCGCCCTCACCGGTACTCTTTGAAGTACTGACCCTCGTTGCAGCAGGTTCCCCGAGCCAAGGCGACGCGGCGAGGAGCTAAAGTTTTCTCCAACCTCTTCCTGAATCGAGACGCATTCGTGTCATGACTTTTGGTAGCTCCAGTGCATAGTATTAAGGAGCTCGCTCTCACTTTTGGAAGCCACAAGGCAATGGTGCTGACTCGCACCCAAGGTGTTTTGGTATTTTGAATTTAAGTAAGGGATGTAATGTATGGATTAGCTATCTCATTTTGTGTCCAAGTTGTAAGCCCGTGCGGCATCTCTTCTATTATGGGTCTAGAGTCTTTAAACAGATGTTCATTATCAATAAAAAGAAAACTTTTATATGCCTCAACTGATGTGTTATCTTATTTGTGTACTCTGTTGCATATGCTCTAAAGATTATCTTTATGCCTAGGCCTTGTGCACGCGTGCCCTACGCGTGCACGGCATCACGCCCGGGGGACGATTATCGATTGGGCGAAATCGGGGCGTGACAGCTGGCCATGTCCGTCTCCGTATTTCGGTACTGGGGCGTGACAAAGTTTTAGTAGTAGCCTATGCAGGTCTAATTTTTCAGACTTGTAGGGTGTAATGATCTTAGGAGTCTCAGTCAAACATGTTACTCCTTGAATTCCTGAATCCGTTCTTCTCGATAATCAGCTTGAACCATCTGATTGATTGTTTCTTTGTTCCTTTCCGTCCTGTTCTTAATATCTTTTGTCCCTTTCTTCCAGGGCTTCCCCATCTTCGGTTATCGGAGCATCAGGGGGGATGGAGGCGACCAGTAGGTTCGGGCGAGATGGGACAGTAGCGTAAGGCAGTGTTTTCTCAGGATCCGGTTTGGATCGAGCCAGTGGTTGAGCTCCCAGGTGAGATAGTGGCAGAAAATATTGAGCAACCTGCTCCAGAGGTTCCGGCTCCCCCAGTAGAGCCAGCAATGCCAGCAACACTTGATACCCCAGCTTTATTAGAGATCATCAGGGTGATGGTGACCGCACAATATCATCACATGGCGATACAGCAACATCAGCAAATCCAGCAGCAGGAACAAAATGTATTATTGAACCAGGGATTGCAAACAACTCTAGAAAGAGGCAAAATGATAGATTCACGGGCGTCGATTAGATTCTGTCAGCTTAACCCTCGGTACTTTGATGGTACGGAGGATGCCATCAAGGCAGACGATTGGCTCCAGGATATTGAGGATATTTTGGCAGCGCTCAAGGTTCCAGCTGAGGAACAGGTTGACCAAGTTCAATTGCAACTTCATGATTTTGCCAGTGATTGGTGGGTGGCAGAGAAGGTCGACTTGAGGCAGCCTATTTCTTGGAATGATTTTAGGATTCAGTTTAGAATAAAGTATTTTAAAGTTGTGGTCCAGTTTGAGTTGCAGCAAAGGTTTATTAACCTCAAGCAGTCTGGTAGAACATTGGACGACTACGCAGCAGAATTTAGCCGACTAAGTAGATTTGCACCAACAATGGTGGCAATAGAGCCAGATAGGGCAATGAGGTTCCAGCAAAGACTTAATCTGAAAATTCTACAGTTGGTATAGGGACACAACTACCAGACTTTTGATGACGTATTAGTAGCAGCCATGAGGCACGAACTAACTTTTCAAATGATGACATCGAGGACATGAGGCCAGAAGAGGTCTCATGCACGAAGCATTGGAGGAGCATCATCCCGAACATCAGTACTATCTCATGGCATTCGTATTCGTGACACAGCACCACACAAAGCGGTAGTTTCAACAGTAATGGCAGCTCGGCAACAGCAGCCGAGACACCAGCAGCAACAGAGCCAGTCAGCATCAACAGGTTGTACGTATTGTGGTAAGGAAGGCCATCCTAGGAGTGATTATAGGGCAGCAAATAGGTTGTGCCTGAGATGTGATAGCCCCGATCATAGGATTGCTACATGTCCATTAATGTAGAGGTCAGGGGGACTAGCACCCCAGTTTTCTGTATTGCCAGCACCAAGAGCAATGCAGCGTAGAGAGCCAGCATTGGCAGTGAGGCTGTTAGCTCAGCGACCGTTACCAACGCAGGCCCAGATGTATAGACAACATCAACATCAGCACCAACAGCAGCAAAGACAGCAGAGACCACAATAGTGCCACCAGGGTAGGCAACAACAAGGAGCTCGACAAGGCCAAGGGCAGGCATTCACCTTGTCTCTAGATGAGGCTTTGGCATTAGGTAACGTGATGGCAGGTAATGATTTTGTCGCATCTTTTCCTGCTATAGCATTAATTGATTCAGGAACTTCACATTCATTTGTATCAACACAATTTGTGACACGTGTTGGATTGGAATTCAAGACGTTGCCAGAGAGGCTAAATATACTCACTGATAATGGATTTGTAGAAGTTAGTAGGGTGTGCCTAGACTGTCCAGTCGTAGTGTGTGGCCACATATTACCTGGGATGTTGATTGAGTTCCCTATGGGTAAATTTGACGTTATCTTGGGCATAGACTGACTGAGAGACAGTCATGCTACGATAGATTGTAATAGGGGTAGAGTATTATTTCGTATCCCTGGTTTGGAAGAGTTTACGCTCGTGAAGTCTACGAGAGGCCAGCAAGGAGTTACGGTGGTAGCAACGGAAGGAGAACCAATACCCAAGATAGTTGAAGAATTCATGGATGTCTTTCCCGAAGAATCTCCAGGATTACCTCTGGTTCGAGAGGTAGAGTTCAGTATAGAGTTGATGCCAGGAACGAAGCCAATATCTCATAAGGTTTATCAAATGTCACCTTCTGAACTTGACCAGTTGTATCAACATGTTGAAGAGTTGAAGGCAAAAAAATTTATTCGTAACAGTGGGTCACCATAGGGAGCCCCAGTAGTGTTAGTGAAGAAGAAGGGTGGATCGACCTGACTATGTATTGACTATAGGCAAGTTGAATGTAGTGACAGTAAAGAACAAGTATCCTTTGCCTAGAATTGATGACATATTTGATCAGTTAAGTGAAGCCAGAGAATTTTCTAAGATTGATCTGTGATCCGGATATCATCAGGTGAGAGTACGGGAAGAAGACATACCTAAGACAGCATTCAGGTCACGATATGGACATTATGAGTTCTTAGTGATGCCATTCGGATTGACCAATGCACCAACATTGTTTATAGATTTGATGAATCGTATCTTCATGTCCTATTTAGATCAGTTTGGGGTTAGTGTTTATCGATGACAACCTGGTGATGTACAGAACTTAGATGATTCACACTAATATATGCTAAAATAAATTTTGGGTAGTGTTTTGAGCCATTGATATCTGTATTCATGTCGATACTATGCGGAAAGGCATCATATTGAACAAATATCGATGTTGTAACTTTCATGGAGGTGGTGGAGAATGCAAAAACTCCTCAACAGGTGACACGAATCTTCATATTGAATAGCGAAAAAAGTTTTCCATAGGTGATGGGTCAAATCGCATTCATGTCAATACGTTTTCTATTGACAGGATTCTGTCATAACCTACCGACTATGGAATTTTTTTTTCGTCTGATCTGTTCGATGTGAAGTTCTATTTCACCTGTTTCTCTACTTTCCACTATGGTAGAATACGCAAAGTACGAATTACAATGCTTTTAGAATGCCCATCTAATGTCGTATGTACATCTAATTGCTTCTGTGTATTTTATCTTACGATACGGAATTTTCCACACCTACCAAGCAATGCATCGTTACTTGGTTGATCGTACGTGGATGTACAGGTGGTAACACGAGAGCAGGATTGGTCTGAGTGATAATTTTAAGACAGGTATTGAAGTATTTCTTAAGTATGCCATGAGCAAACCTGATTACATGGATGGTCCAAAAATCAAGTGTCCATGTGCTCATTGTCGTAATAGACGTTACGAAGAAGTCGTGATTGTGGGGAAGGATCTGACCCTTAAGGATTTTGTACATGATTACGACATGTGGGCATCGCAAGGTGAACTTTATGCGGAAATACAGTCTGTTTTTATTGTAGATGTTGCTACGGATGTTGCCATCGAAGATGATGTAGACTATGTTGAATATGGAGACTACAACTTGGCACGAGATATGGTGTATGATGCGGCAGGGCCTAGATTTAATCTGGAGGATCTGAATCCCGATACAAAGGACTTCTATGATATGTTTAAGGATGCAGATACTCCTATATATCCTGATTGTGAGACTCGTTCAGTATTATCGGTAGTGATGCATTTGTTGAATATAAAGTCTGATTTTAACTTACCGTAAGCTTGCTATGATCAGATCGCACAATTAGTCAAAGAGGTGTTACCGAAAGAATCGAAAGAGTTTCCTAAAAACTTCTACAAATCAAAGATAATGGTCTGACATCTCGAACTGGGGTACGAAAAGATAGATTATTGTCGCAACGAATGCATGTTATACTATAAGGAGAATGAGGACAAAGAAAGATGCACTTTCTGCACACAAATCGTTACAAGCCAGTTCGAAAAAAAAAGTCAACTAGAATAAAACGACATCCGTACAAGTACATGCATTAATTATCGATCACGAAACGCTTACAGAGGATATATATGTCCCTTAATACAGCAGAACACATGACATGGTATAACGAGGAACATACAAAGGATGATGAAAATGGTCACATCCTTCCGATGGAGAGGCATGGAAGCATTTTGACCGGTATTATCCATGTTTTGCTACGGAGCCTAGAAATGTCCGATTGGCGCTATGTTCTGTTGGCTTCGCTCCTTTCGGATAGTCGGGATCTCAATACTCCTGTTGGCCGATGATTCTCACCCCTTATAATCTACCACCATTGATGTGTATAAAGACTCCTTATATGTTCTTGATAGTTATCATACCCGGTCCAAGAAATTCGACAAAAAATATTGATATATATTTGCAGTCGTTGGTGGATGAACTGAAACAGCTGTGGGAGTTGGGCGTCACGACCTACGATATTTTAAAAAAATAGAACTTTCATATGAGAGCTTCACTTATGTGGACTATCAATGATTTTCATGTATATGGTATGTTATCGGGATAGAGTACCCACGTCACTAAGTCTTGTCCGATATGTATAGGAAAGAGTAAGGCATTCCGTCTTAAACATGGAGGAAAGCGTCATTCTTTGACTGTCACCGTCAATTTTTACCTACGTCACATCCTTGGAGAAAGAACAATGAGGCATTTAGAGCTGGAAAGCAAGAACTTTCTCGTCCACTTACCAGATTATCGGGATACGATATTTGGGAAGATGTGAAGGATTTGACGACCGTGATAGAAGATCCAATATCGAACAATTGTGTCGAGGGATTTGGACATATACATAATTGGACCAAGCGGAGTATCTTCTTGGACTTATCTTATTGGAGAGATAATCTTTATAAGATATAATCTTGATGTCATGCATATCGAAAAGAATGTGTTCGATAATGTCTTTAATACTGTTATGGATATTAAAGGAAAGACGAAGGACAATTCCAAAGCAAGACAAGACATGGCTGAGATATGAATTGTCCTCAGTTAAACTTAATACAAAGGGGAGCTAGTGGACCTGTGAAGCCGTCGCTGAAATGTCGCATAGACGTCAACTAAATCGACGTCGCAATTACGCCAGTTTATAGTCGACAATTCGACTGATTGGCGTCGGAATCTTTTAGCGATGTGGCGCTTACCAACGAATATTTTTTGTCTAAATACCGTCACCGGTAGTCGCTAATAGTGAATAGCGACATTTTGGAGATAGAAAACGACCATCGCTATTCCTCTGTATTTTAGTAGTGCACGACATTTTGGCGACGAAAAACAACATTTTAGCCTACAATTCCTAGTATTATATCCATCATGGCGGCACGAAGATGTACCAAGATATTAAAGAACACTTCTGGTGGAACGGGATAAAGCGGGAGATAGCACGTTTTATATCCCGATGCCTGATATGTCAACAAGTGAAGGCAGAGAAGCAGAGGCCGACAGGATTATTACATGATCTCCCCATTCCGGAGTGGAAAATAGAGCATGTTACTATGGACTTTGTGATCATTTTACCTAAATCTCCGACCGGACGAGATGCAGTTTTGGGTGATAGTGGATCGCTCACTAAAGTGGCACATTTTCTTCAGTTCAGAATTGGACAGTCTACAAAATAATTGGCAGATATGTATATGCGAGAGATTGTGAGGCAATATGGTGTGCCAGTAAGTATACTATCAGACGAAGATTCGAGATTTACTTCTCATTTTTGGAAAAGCTTGCACGAGAGATTGGGTACTAAGTTAAAATTTATTACGGCATATCATCCTCAGACAGATGGGCAGTCCGAGAGAACTATCCAGACCTTGAAGGATATGTTACGAGCATGTACCCTAGACTTTGGTGGATCATGGAAGAAATATCTGCACTTGGTGGAATTCTTGAATAACAATAGTTATCAGGCCAGCATCCATATGGCACCTTTTGAGGCATTATATGGAAGAAAATGCAGGTCACCGTTAGCTTAGGATGACATTGGTGAGAGAAAGATGTTGGGCCCATAATTGATTACTCAGACAATGGAAGTTGTCAAGCAGGTCAGAGAGCGGCTGCTAGTTAAGCAGGATTGACATCGCCATTGGGTAGATCAACATCGTAGGCCTCTAAAATTTTGTATCGACGACCACGTATTTTTGCGGATTTCGCCCACCAGTTGAGTCAGTAGATTCAGGGTTCGCGGGAAGCTTAGTCCACGATACGTTAGGCCGTTTGATATTCTCGAGCGGGTAGGGATGTTGCTTATCACCTTGCCCTTCCCCCTTCGCTTCGTGAGGTGCATGACGTATTTCATGTATCTCAATTGCGTAGGTATGTCCCGAACCCGAGCCATGTCCTCGACCATTCTGATCTAGTCGTGGGTACTAGCTTGTCTTACGAGGACAACACGTGTCCATTTTGGACCGAAGAGAAAAGGTACTCAAGAACCGGACTATCCGTCTTGTCCGTGTTGCTTGGGGGCACCACTCTTTGGGGGAGTCAACGTAGGAACGCGAGGACGATATTCGGTCTCGGTATCCGTACCTATTTGACTAGTAAGGTATATTTCTTCATATGCCTTCTTCCAATTCCGTAATCATTGATCACCTTGCTAGAGTGCATTAATATTGCTATGTGTATATTATTTGGCTTGCTTGTATATTGCCTGTGATTGTTTGTAGCTAGATGTGCTTATCCTGATGTCTCTAGTTACTTTAGTCCTGAAATTTCGAGGACGAAATTTTTCTAAGGTGAGTTGAAATGTCACTCCCCTATCCCGTATACTTGGAATATACTCAAGTTGGTGCACTTTTGATAGTGTTTTCATTTTGGCGCACTTTGAGTATACTTCAAGTGCACGGTTGAATGGAAGTTTGCGCACATTTGCTAATATTGATTGTGTGGTGGTGGTAGGTTGGGTGTGTGGCTTGGATTTGTTGGAGAGATCCGATGGTTCACTATCAACCCCTTGCCTATATATCCTTGTTCTCATTCTCTCTCCTCACTTGTTCATTTCTCTTTTTTTGCTCCTGATTTTTTTCATAGGCAAGTACATCTTGCAAATATAAAGAAACATGATTGGCTATAGTTTTATTCTTAGTATTTATTGTATTTAGTTTCTAGTAGTGTTCTGATTATAGTTAGTTCTTGGAGTTTTCAGATCTGAGGTGGTTAATAGTTTTATCTTGATTTTATCATGTGGATTTTCATGAGTATATTTTTCTAGGGAATGATCCCCCAAAATGAGATATTTTCAAAAGATGTTCCCTGATTTCGAGTCTGAATTTTTCTTTGATTTTTGGTTCTTGTTGCTTGAGGAATGGAGCATTGTCATAGTCTCAAACTTGAGCTCTGAGTGCAATGGTGGGTCGGTTAGAGAAGAAGAACAATTACAAGAAGTACACAGGAGGATTTGCACTATGAGCGCATGTGGAGTGTGACCAGCAATCCATGGGTGCACGTTGAATGTGACCTGCATTCCATACTTTTGCGTACTTTAAAATTATTGTCAATTTCTTATAAAAGTATGTCAAAGGGATGAATTTTTAAAAAATCCTTCTTGGCACACTTTTGAAAGATTTCAGCCTCGGCGCAAAATTGATATATTATCGAACGAACCGAGCAAAAGTGCACCAGTCTACTTTTCAGCGCACTTTTGACCAACTTCCATCTTGACGCACTTTTTAATCAAATCAGCAAACCGGCGCACAATTGACGCATTGTGCATTTTAACTATCAAAAGTGCGCCGCTCTTATACATATAAACTTTGGCGCATTTTTTGGACGCTGAACAGTTGGCGCACTTTTGATGAGTTAATAACCTGCCGCACTTTTAACTCTTGGCGTACTCTTGCTCGATTCAGCCTCAATAAGCGAGCATTGACTTTGGCATGACTCGATTCCCGAGGCCCTCTACTGTCGTGCCCTCGATTGTCGTGCCGCCTGGGAACTCGTGTTTTATCTTGTAGTTGTTTTGCACTTGCATAGTGCGTCACTTCCCTTATTCTCGTAACTCTTGCTTTGTGTGCCAGTTTGCTTACATGTATAGAATACGCCTATTCTCGTAATTCTTGATTTGTGAGCCACATCTTCCTGCTACTCTATTATCAATTTTGTATGCCATTTTATAAACTTTTGCGCCATGACTTATGTGACCTAGTGTTATAGGTTTGTGCGTCATATAGTTGCTTGCTCGCGCATAGTGCATCACTATTCCTGACTAGCCTATATTGGCACTTGCAAAGTGCGCCGACCCAGGACTTTTTGTGATTGATTGTGCATGCATGGGTCCTGTTGTGCACTTGATGCCTATTCTAGATTAGTTGAGCTTGACCATGATTAATGATCTATGACCGCAGAATTTGAGGAATTGATGAGACATTCACGACCGTGACTCGATCATTTGAGATATGAGATTCCTAATTAATTATGACTCCTGACTTGATCAAAACATGATTCATGTCTGTCACGCCCCAGTCCCAAAATACGTAGGACCGAGTATACGTACTCATGCCAGCTGTACAAACAAGTATAGGAACCCAATTTAATGGACCTAACCAGTCGTAGTACGCTATAGAATATAACTAAGACACAACATCTCAGGCAGGTAATAATATAGTCTCATCCACAAATATAACAGAAGAGGAAACTAAATGAATAGATAAAGTCTCAGAACCCACTACAAAGAAAGTCTAGTGGAAAACAATCCACGATAATAAAGTATGAAAGAATATTGAAAGAAGTACAACTAGACAATAATGAAATAGTCCGGACGTCAGCTAACTAGATAAGGACACCCAAGACACTAAATAACTATCATCCATAACACTCAAGGAAACTCATGTGGCTCTACCTCAAGGCCCTCGTCAGCAAAATCTTCAACTCCGTAGTCCGTCAGGTACAAGTGCTCGTCTGGATCTGAAAAATATGCCAGCTCCTCAGAGGGACATAACAAGTACACAAGAAATCGACATGCATAAAAATAAAGAAATAAACAATAAATAGGGTAACTAAACCATCTATGTGATATGCACTCGAGACATCTCTAGTGGCGAATGAGGGGGAAGAAATAGAAGAACCAGTCATCCTACCAGACGTTCAATAGAACTCGGGGGTACACCATTTACACAGTAAGAAACAGAAATCCCATACGCTAACTAGCAGATTCTTTCCTCCCAATATACTATTTGAGCCGTATACGCCGTGTAGACATAATGCAATGACGTCAATAAAATATAGGAACTAAACTAACATCAACTAACACAAGACGTGAACTCACGTATCAATGGCCAGTCAACACGCTAGTCCATGCACTCTCTCACACAGTGAACGTGTTGAACAAATGTCAGGTCAGAAGATACCACGTACCTTCACAATATATCAGGTAAGTCTGCTACTCTAAGATGCGTGCGCACGACTAAACAAATAAAACTAGGCATAATGTAAACTAAATAATACAATCACGCAAGGTGTACTTGCCTTACAAGCCAAGCTGCGAGCACAACAAATCTAATCCAGAGCTTTCCACATGAACGTCTCGGACACCTACCAATTAATATTTACACTAATTAGACTCTAACTTCTAGTTAAATTAAGTTATTATCTAGTTATTAACTCTACATTGATTGAACATGCAAGTAACTACACACCAAAATATTACTAGTCATTAAACCTTGCCAAAATCATAAAAAACATTTATTTATAAAAAAAAATCTGAAATTTATTGGAAAAATAGGATTTTTAGTGATAGGGTCATCTCCTATAAATTTTATGAGTCCAAAAACCAAGTAGGAACCAAAACTAGGTCATATGGGTCTACCGACTAGTCACCAAAACCATTTTTTGACAAATAAGTAAATCTGGAATAAATACTCAAAAATCAGAATTAAAATATAATAATATACTTTTAGATGTAGAAAATATGGATTTTTGGTCGAGGTTTAAGTCTGGAATTGTCGGGGTCAAATTTTGTCAAAACTAGGTCAACTAGTTACGTAAAACACATAGAATTCTAATTTTTATAAATAGAAAATAAATCTAAATATATTTTGTAAAAATCAGTATTAATAATAATAAATCTAGGTCAACCATTATTGCTAGTGTGCATGTCAAGGGATGGTACATGGATCTTGTCACATCATAGACATCAAAATAATATTTATTTAATATAATTTCAGAATATATATTTTCTGGAAAAATAGTAATTCATCCAGAAAAATTAGGATTTTTCTATCTACGATTAAGTCCAACAAAGTACAAGGGTTTCCAACATGCATATACCAAAACTAGGTCGAAACTAGTCATCTATCATGCTCAAAAACTAATTTAATACTCATTAATAATTCTGGAATTATTAATAAAAATTGAATTTAATCTATATTAATAACACATTTATACGTTCATTAGCAAGATCTAAAGAAGCTTTCATACATGCACAAAACTTATGGATTATACATCAAAACTAGGTTTCATGGGTTGCATGTGTTCTTCAACATAAAATAATGGAGTTTAATCATCAAAATACACACACACACACACACACACACACACACACACACACATATATATATATATATATATATATATATATATATATTGGAGGAAGAAGGATTAAAGAAATAACTTACTAGGAGAAGGAAGAAGATGACTAAGGATCTTGGATGGAAGAGGTGGTCGGCCTTGGGCTGGTGACGTCAGCGGGCTGCTAGGGGGGATGGGGTCGGCGGCAAGATGATGGAGGAGGAGAGAAAATTATGCTAGGGTTTAAGAGTAAGAGATGAGAGGTTTATATATATATATATATATATATATGTATATATATATATATGTATATATATATATATATATATATATATATATATATATGTGTGTGTGTGTGTGTGTGTGTGTGTGTGTGTGTGTGTGTGTGGATGGATAGAGAGGGAGAGAGGTCGGCGGTTTAAGGGGGGATGCGTACGGTTATGTTGGGGGGGGGGGGGTCGGTCATGGGATAGAAATAGGATTGGAAGTTTCCTAATTTGGTTGGTAGCAAATCTTTGGTAAATCTTTAACCCAATAATCATTAAGATTTAATTGGGATTCTAAGGGAATAAATAATAGATAAATGAATGCAAATCTTACAAAAAGGAAAATTGCCTAGATTGGCATTGGGGTCTCATGGTGAAATTTGAATTATGGGTTGCTAATTGTAGGAAGTTTGGATTGGAAAGTAACCAATAATAAATTATATATAAAATATCTAAATATTAAATACAAAAAACTAAGGTTGTTACACTAGTGCTACACTAATGTTGATTGATCAAATTTTGTGTCGCAAAGATCCTACGAGTAGTGTCTCCAGTGTAGACTACTTCCTACGGAGAGCGATGTAGATTTTGGGGTCGTCCTATATCATTAATGTCCAAACTACGGTGAAGTGTCCTAATGCACAATTAGATTTTAATTGATTTTAATTGATTTTAAAATAATCTAAAATACACACAAATACCTATTCTTGGGTGAGGGGGTTTACAACCTACCCACCTTAAAAAAATTTGTTCTCGAAATTAAAAATATGGCACGATCTAGGAAAACAAGAATGCGGTATGTAAATCCATACCTGAAACCTCACGTAAGTGGAAAAAATGCTCTAAGATAGAATCCTCCCGCTCCCAAGTCGATTTGTCAGGTGAATGATGCTTCCAAGCTACACGGACTAGTCGAATAATCTTCCCCTTTAGCACCTTCTCTCTGCGGTCGAGAATCTCAACCAGCTGCTCCTCATAAGACAAACTCGGTCCAACGGTGATCACTGAATGATCCAGTACATGACTAGGATCCACCACATATCTTCTCAACTGTGAAACATGGAACACATCATGGACACCTTCCAAGGTCTGCGGTAATGCTAGTCTGTAAGCAACCTCGCCAACACGCTCCAATACGTCGAATGGTCTGATGTACCTCGGACCAAGCTTCCCTCTACCTCCAAATCTGATGATCTCCCGACTTGAACTCTAGGGGTCGACGGTGAGTATCTGCCCATTGCCTTTGTCTATCATGTGCTGCTCGAAGGTGACCTTGAATCTGCTTGACCTTCTCCACTGTGCTAGTTACGAACTCTGGTCCAAGTATCTGTCTCTCGCCCACATCACTCCAATATACTGGCAATCGATACTTTCTTTCGTATAATGCTTTAAAATGAGCCATCTGAATGCTTGCTTAGTAGCTATTATTGTAAGAGAACTCCACCAAGTGCAAGTGATCCTCCCAAGATCCTCCAAAGTCAAGCATGCATGCTCTCAACATGTCCTCCATCATCTGAATGGTGCGTTCTGACTGTCCGTCTGTCTGCAGGTGATAGGAAGTGCTAAACTTCAATCTAGTTCCTAGGCTCTCCTACATGCTCCTCAAAAAGTGTGATATGAACCTCGAATCTCTGTCGAAAACTATACTGACTGGTACCTCCATGTAGGCGTACAATCTCCTTTATGTACATCTCTGCCAAAACTTCTGTAGATTGCCCAACTCTAAAGGGTAAGAAGTGTGTTGCCTTAGTCAATCTGTCGACAATCATCCAAACTGTATCTCGGCCAGCTGGACTCCTTAGGAAACCCGTAACGAAGTCCATGGTCATGTGCTCCAATTTCCACTCCGGGATTGGAAGCGGTTGAAGTAGTCCTGCTGATCTCTAATGTTCAGCCTTAACTTGCTGACACACCAAGTACTTTGCCACAAACCGTGCTATTTCTCACTTCATCCAGTGCCACCAGTGATCCTATCTCAAGTCTTTGTACATCTTTGTACCTCCCGGATGAATAGAGTATGCTGAACTGTGAGCCTCCGTCATTAGTTCCTGCCTAAGCTCTCCATTAGGAACATATAGGCGATCCCCACACCTCAAAGTCTCATCTTCGTGTATCCTCAGTTCTGTCTGCAATCCATCCTCAGTCCTCTGTCGAAGTCGCTGAAATCTCGCATCGGTCGGCAGTACTGCCTTGATATGCTCCACCAATGATGATTTCACTTGAAGGTTCATCAACCTTGTGACTTCTCCTGACATAACCACCTCTATGCCCAGCTGCTCCAAATCGTATAACAATTCCTTCTGTGTTGTCAAGAAGTACGACATCGGTCTCCTACCCAACGCATCCGCTACTGCATTAGCCTTGCCCAGATGGTACTACAGCTCAAGGTCAAAATCTGCCATCAACTCGAACCATCGTCTCTGCCTCAGGTTCAGATCCTTCTGAGTATAGACATACTTTAGGCTCTTATGATCTGTATAAATCTCCACAGTCTCTCCGTATAGATAAGTGCCTCCAAAGATTCAAAGCAAAGATCACTGTTGCAAGCTCTAAATCATGAGATGGGTAGTTCTTCTCGTGGATCCTCAACTGCCGAGAACCATACGCTACTACCTTACCGTGCTGCATCAAGACGCATCATAATCCTTTTCCGGAAGTATCGCTATAAATAAAAAATCCTCCCGGTCCAGTAGGTATGGTCAAGATCGGCGTTGTAGTCCGGCGCTTCTTCAACTCATCAAACGCCATATGATACTCCTCCGTCCAAATAAACTCCTGGTCCTTACAGGTCAACCTTGACATAGGCTCTGCAATCCTCGCAAAATTCTCCACGAACCTTCGGGAATATCCGACAAGTCCTAGAAAACTCCGTACTTCCGAGACGTCAGTTGGGGTCGGTCACGTCTCTACAGTGATATCTTAGCTGGATCCACTGATATGCCTTCTCCCGAGATAACATACCAAAGAAAAGAGACATGATCTAGGAGAAACTCGCACTTGCTCAGCTTAGCATATAACTTCTGATGTCTCAATGTTTCTAGCACCTTCCTCAAATGTTCATCGTGCTCCTCATGGCTCTTCGAGTACACAAAAATATTATCGATGAATACGACCACAAACTTGTCCAAGTACTGATGGAATACTCGGTTCATTAAATTCATAAATACGGTCGGCGCATTTGTCAAACCAAAGGGCATTACCAAGAACTCATAGTGACCATAGCGAGTCCTGAAAGCCGTCTTCTGAATATCCTCGTATCTCAACTTCACTTAATGGTATCCCGATCTTAAATCAATCTTAGAAAACACCCGTGCTCCTATCAGCTGGTCAAATAAGTCATCAATCCGCTGCAGAGGGTACTTATTTTGATGGTAAATGCATTAAGGGCTCTGTAGTCGATGCACATGAGTACTGTTCCATCTTTCTTTGGCATGAACAAAACTGGGGCTCCCCAAGGCGAGGCACTTGGCCTAATGAATCCTTTGTCCCGCAACTCTCGCAACTGCACATTCAGCTCATCTAACTCCTTCTTTGCCAGCCGATACACATTAGAAGATATCGACGCTGCTCCCGGCACTAACTCAATAGTGAACTCGACTTCTCTGTCTGGTGGCAGATCTGGCAACTCGTCTGAAAAGATATCTATAAACTCCTCAATGATCGGTGGCGGCATAACTTCCATTGTCATGCAAGCTCCACCGTACTGGCCTACTCCCTTCTCCGTAGTTCCTCTCATGAACTCAAACTCTGGCTGACCTGGCGGCTTAAAGATATCACAACCTCTATGGCAATCTAATACTGCATGATATTGACTAAGTCAATCCATCCCCAATACTACGTCAAAATTTGGCATTGGAAATACCAAAAGTCTTGCTCTCATCTCTCGGCCACAAATAATAACTGAACAAGTCCTACATGTACTAGTTACAGGCATTATTCCTCTACCGGTAAAATCCTCCAACTCTTAGGCAAGGGTAAAGTAGCTATTCCATGCATAGCTACAAACCTAAATGATATAAATGAAAGAGTGGCACCAGAATCAAATAAAACAGTAGCAGGCAATGATCCAAACAGGATGCAAATATTTATTTAAATAGAACAGATTGGAAGGAAGATGAGTTATAGTCAAGTGTGGATGAGACCTAAAACTTTAATCCTAGGTGCAGGCCTGCTCGATACAGTTATGTAACCGAAACGGCTAACTCGACCTGCATGGGCCACCACTAAAAATATGTCACGTCCCAATCACAAAATACGTAGGACCAGATATACGTACTCATGCCAGCTGTAAGAACAAGTATAGGAACCCAATTTAGTGGACCTAACCAGTCGTAGTACGCAGTAGAATATAACTAAGACACAACATCTGAGGCTGGTAATAATCTAGTCCCATCCACAAATATCACAGAATTGGAAACTGAATGAATAGATAAAGTCATAGAACCCACTACAAATAAAGTCTAGTGGAGAATAATCCACGATAATAAAGTATGAAAGAATACTGAAAAAAGTACAACTAGACAATAATGAAATAGTCCGGACGTCAGCTAACTAGATAAGGACACCCAAGACACTAAGCAACTATCATCCATAACGCTCAAGGAAACTCTTGTGGCTCCAACTCAAGGTCCTCGTCAGCAAAATCTTCAACTCCATAGTCCGTCGAGTACAAGTGCTCGTCTGGATCTGAAAAAGGTGCCAGCTCCTAAGAGGGACATAACAAGTACACAAGAAATCGATATACATAAAAGTAAAGCAGTAAACAATAAATAGAGTAACTAAACTATCTATGTGATATGCACTCGAGCCATCTCTAGTGGCGCATGAGGGAGGAGAAATAGAAGAACCAGTCATCCCACCAGGCGTTTAATAAACTCAGGGGTACATTATTTACACAGTAAGAAACAGAAATCTTATACGCTTACTAGTAGATTCTTCCCTCCCAATGTATTATCTGAGTCGTATACGCGATGCAGACATAATGCAATAACGTCAATAAAATCTAGGAACTAAACTAACATCAACTACTAACACAAGACGCGAACTCACGTATCAATGGCAAGTCAACACGCTAGTCCATGCACTCTCTCACTCAGTGAACGTGTTGAACAACTGTCAGGTCAGAAGATACCACGTACTTTCATAATATATCAGGTAAGTCTGCTACTCTAAGATGCGTGCCCACGACTAAACAAATAAAACTAGGCATAATGTAAACTGAATAATAAAATCACGCATTGTGTACTTGCCTTCCAAGACTAGTCACCAAAACCATTTTTTGACAAATAAGTAAATCTGAAATAAATACTCAAAAATCAGAATTAAAATATAAAAATATAATTTTAGATGTAGAAAATATGGGTTTTTTGTCTAGGTTTAAGTGTGAAATTGTCGCGATCAAATTTTGTCAAAACTAGGTCAATTTGTTACGTAAAACACCTAGAATTCTAACTTTTATAAATAAAAAATAAATCTAAATATATTTTGTAAAAATCAGTATTAATAATAATAAATACCTTTTTCTTTATATAAAAAAAATTAATTAGGGTTTTATTTTCTACAAGTTGATCATATTAGTATTGGCAACCATCCTTGCTAGTATGCATGTCAAAGGATGGTACATGGGTGTTGTGACATCACAGACATCAAAATAATATTTATTTAATATAATTTCAGAATATATATTTTTTGAAAAATAGTAATTCATCGAAAAAAAATTAGAATTTTTCTATCTACAATTAAGTCCTAACAAAGCATAAGGGTTTTCAACGTGCATACAACAAAACTAGGTCGAAACTAGTCATCTATCATGCTCAAAAACCAATTTAATACTCATTAATAATTCTGGAATTATTAATAAAAACTGAATTTAATCTATATTAATAACACCTTTATACGTTCATTAGCAAGATTTACAGAAGGTTTTAAAGAAGTTTTCATACATGCACAAAACTTATGAATTATACATCAAAACTAGGTTTCATGGGTTGCATGTGTTCTTCAACATAAAACAATAGAGTTTAATCATGAAAACACACACACACACACACACACACACACATATATATATATATATATATATATATATATATATATATATATATATATATATATATATATATATATATATATATTGGAGGAAGAAGGATTAAAGAAATAACTTACTAGGAGGAGAAGGAAGAAGATGACTATAGGTCTTGGATGGAAGATGTGGTCGGCCTTGGGCTTCTGACGTCAGCGGACTGCTAGGGGGATGGGGTCAGCGGCAAGATGATGGAGATGAGAAAATTATGTTAGAGTTAAGAGGAAGAGATGAGAGGTTGATATATATATATATATATATATATATATATATATATATATATATATATAGATGGATAGAGAGGGAGAGAGGTTGGCGGTTTAAGGGGGGGTGTATGGTTATGGGGGGGCGGGTCATGGGGTAGGAATAGGATTGGAAGTTTTCTAATTTGGTTGGTAGCAAATCTTTGGTAAATCTTTAACCCAATAATCATTAAGATTTAATTGGGATTCCAAGGGAATAAATAATAGATAAATAAATGCAAATCTTACAAAAAGAAAAATTGCCTAGATTGGCATGGGGGTCTCATGGTGGAATTTGAATTGTGGGTTGATAATTGTAGGAAGTTTGGATTGAAAAGTAACCAATAATAAATTATATATAAAATATAAATACAAAAAAACTACGGTTATTACACTAGTGCTATACTAATGTTGATTGATCGAATTTTGTGTCACGCGAAGATCGTATGAGTAGTGTCTCCAGTGTAGACTACTTCCTACGAAGGACAATGTAGATTTGGGGGTCGTTCTATATCATTATTATCCAAACTACGATGACGTGCCCTAATGCACAATTGGATTTTAATTAATTTTAAAATAATCTAAAATACATACAAATACCTATTCTTGGGTGAGGGGGTTTACAATGTGACCAATTGATAGGTTTGGTATCCTGACTTGGTTATTGTATTCACGCCGATATACTTGTCCTGCTCGCCTATTTATAAAGGCTACATTGTACATTGAGTGTGGGACATTGGCCAACATATACACCGAATCTGACATGATGATTCCTGCTCGGTATATAATATTATATTCCTGAATTCTTGGCACGAAAATGATAATGGATCAGAACCATAGGTTATTGCTTGTCTGAATGTTGCATCAATATTTGGGTGAATCCAGACTTGACTCCTTATATTAAATGGATTCGTATCAAATGTGCCCGTACTCTGTACGACATTATTAAGGAGAATATTTATGTGGCCACAACAGAGAATTCCATATCACTGTAGGGTTAATTAGGTAACATAAAAGCTGATTAGAATATGGGGAGGGAACGACATCCCGAGATCGTGCGTGATGGACCGTCCCGTGATAATCTTTATGGTGTGCAAGACTGGCCACCACGGATATTGTATATCATCTGCATGTAGTGGAGTGCAATATTCGACCTTTTATATTTAAACCGAGCCAACATTTTTCCTATAGGAAGGTTGGAATTGTTACTAATTTATTACCTTGATGGCCCTATGGGGAACTAGTCCAATCATGATTTTCTGCTTGTATAATATTGGCTCGGTTAGCCCTGCTTGACATGGCACGATCTGAGGATGATTATTATTATTATATCTGGGATAACCCCAGACTCCACATAACAAGCTATAACATTGTTTGGTCATTCTAACCTGACTTGGTTATGATTGTAATTCTGCTAGTAGCTTAGGGACATGGACTGTCATAGTATGGTGTTCAACTTCTGTGCTTATTTGGTTGGGGAGTTGAGTCATTATGCTATGATGGAATATGGACCGAACTACGACACAGAAATTCTAGGTAGACCATAATCATGGGACGTACATTATCTTGGGTGGCATGGCATTTTCTGTCTTTATTTGGTGGAGTGCCATGTTATCCCAAAGATGGCTACGCGCCAATGATTTTTGGCTTTACACTATATGCTTGATCTGGTTTTTGTTTCTTCATTCGTGCTTCCTTGTGGTACTTTTTATTTGGGGTCTAACCCCACTAGTTCTGTATGGCCAGGTTTAGAGCCAGCACCAAAGAATCCAGCTTATCCCCCTTACGATGACGTGCACCAGACGAATGGTCGCTGAAGGGCACGAGTGGGTTTCTTGATCACTGCTCGTCTTGTACATTCTACTCTTTTGGACGTTTAGCCATCGACACTTGTTAGCCGGCTTGTCTGGACATCAGTTCCTAATATAATCAGACTGCAGCTGATCGGTTGTGTAACTATTGACATTCTGCTAGCCTAACATTTTGATGGCTAGATCTCTAGAATATTCCAATGGAGCGTTTGGGACGCCTTACGGATTTATCTCACATGTTCTATGTTGTTGTTACTTGCTTGAATGATTGAGACATAGTTGTTCTGAGACCCTAAGAGACTTGATTGTAGCTTGCACTCCATTGTCTTTCTACAGCCGTGACCTCCGTACGATATTCTATACCTTGTACGGGAGAGTTGGCCATGTCCGTCTCTGTATTCCGGTATTGGGGCCTGACAGATTCTACTAGAAACATTGGTAATCTGGACTCTACTGGGAGAGGCCATACCAAAAAGCTAAAGAAATTACATATACTAACAGTTCCACAATAAAAAGAAGGAACTAACTTACCTCAATTATGCCTCTCCTAGGTGCAATAAGATACTACATTGCAACATACTACGATATGGTTAGAAAGAGGCATGGTTAGAAAGAGCCTGTTGGACAGTTCAGTTCCTGTGATTGCACTACCTTGCATCCAGGTCTGCTGCATAAGGGGGGAGCAATGTGGATGCTTAGGCAGGCCTGTTGTGCAGGCAATATTAATAAGCTTGGAAGCAGCAGGGTGTAGAAGGGGCTCGGGTGCTGCAGTCATTACAGCAGGTAGGTACTAGGGTAGTGTCTGCATGGAATGATTGGGTATGTGAGTGATTTGGTGGTGTATCCATGTGTGAAACTGCAAGACAGTGACTGTATGAGAGTATTACATGTTGAGTGTGTATCATGGGTAGAGTTGTCTAGTATATCAGTTAGAAGTAAGCAAGTGCAGGTGTGGGTTGGAGTAGTGAGTATTGGGGTTGTCCAAGTATAGGTATCTTGGATGTTTTGAGTGTGTATATTAGTGTGTGTGTGTCTGTGCATGTGTGTATCAGTAGGTTTATGTACCATAATTTGTGATAGGTAGTGTGTGTGGGGATGTGCAGGTGGTTGAATGAAGTGGTTAAGTGTGGGAAACTTGTGTACTAGAGAGTGTTGTGGATATCTAATTGATAGGTAATAGTATAAGTGTGTGTGTCTATATATATATATAGAGAGAGAGAGAGAATAAGGGAGGTTAGATGGCACCTCACTCTCAAATGAGGGTGGTGGTGAAGTGGCACCATCCCAGCCCTCCATCTTACAAATGATACTTAAGTGACATATTTGCACTTAAGTCCTCTTATTTGCAAAGACTAATTACTCTCTCATCCTCATCTCACAGCCACCCTCACGAGAGAATTCGTTCCCTCCCCCACCCCTCTGTGCGCCAACCGTTCCGGCTTCCCCACCGGGCTTCCCCCACCACTCGGGTTCCACCCCACCGGGCTTCCCCCACCACTCGGTTTCCACCGCCCTGCACCCGGCTTCCCCCACCCTCTGTGCCCTACGATTCCGGCTTCCCCCACCCCTCTGTGTACACCCCTCTGTGCCCTAGGGTTTCGACTTCCCCCACCCCTCGTCCGCCAACCTGACGCCACCGGACGTCCCCCACCCCTCGGGTTCCGGCTTCCCCCACCCCTCTGCGCCCACCTCTCTCGGCTTCCCCCACCCCTCGTCCGCCAACCCGACGCCACCGGGCGTCCCCCACCCCTCGGGTTCCGGCTTCCCCCACCCCTCTGTGCCCATCCCTCTCGGCTTCCCCCACCCCTCGTCCGCCAACCCGACTCCACCGGACGTCCCCCACCCCTCTGTGCCCACCCCTCTCGGCTTCCCCCTCCCCCACCCCGAAGCTTCCAGAGCCCCCTCCCCCACCCCTCGGCTTCCCCCTCCTCCACCCCGAAGGGTTCCACCCAGAGCCCGAAGCTCCTCCGCGGGCTCCACGACCGGATGGACTCCAACGTCACCGCCATCCTCCTTTGAGAGGCCCACGTCGTGAAGGCCCGGCTGGCCGCTCTCAACGCCTCCAATGCCGCCAACCGGACGAGTTTCGGCGAGAACACGCCGGTCGACCATGCCCGGGCGTCGGTCACCAACGGGCTGAGGTCCAAGCTGCGCGACACGATGATCGGGCTGAACGCGCTGCTGTAGCGGATACTGGAGGAGCACAAGGCGGGCCTGAAGCGGAGATACTTCGAGGAGAATGTGGCGAAGGCGAAGTAGTTCATTAGCGGCGGCACTTGCCGGTTCTCGCAAGCCGTGGCATTGAAGAGGAGGAGGAGGTGGACCAGGAACTGGCTGGTGTTTCTGGTGCTGGCTGTGGTTTTTGTTTGCTTGATTCTTGGTTTTTCTGACTGAAGAAGAGGGAGGGAGTGCTTCTTGTGCCTTGTGGGGACGTGTTTGTCAATATGTTGATATAGTATTGCTGTTGAACCATTCTTTTCCCAGACATTCTATTTTTGTTTTTTGTTTTTTTCAAGATCAGGGTTGTAGTAACTGTGAGGATTTGGTAGCTTCTGTGGTTTTAACCTTAACGATGGATTGATTTGTGATCTTTGTAAAACCCTAACGATGGTTTGATACTCATCAGACTTTCCTAGTGAAGGAATCAAGGTAAATTACAGCAATTATCCTTACAAAGAACTCCATTGTTTTATATCCTTAGGCATGCAAGGGCCTCAGGTCAAGACCAAAGAGGACCAGGGGCCGAGCAAAGAGGAGTACAAGGTATATGCCAAACAACAACAATAACAAAGACCCTTTATTCCATACAGCTCAGTTTATGTGTAACAAATTGCACCATGAAGAGACCAAAACCTACAGAAAAAAGTGATTGAAACTCCCTTCTGTATATAGGCGCACAGATAATGCAATTAGTTCAGAAACATCAAGAGAAGATTGGATAACATTAGATAATAACCCAACATAGAAACTGAACAATTATCGATCTTCTATTCTAATACATAAGTCCATATACCAACAAAAAGACACCTTCATATATAAATAATCAGCTTTCCCCTTCTTAAATCTTGACTTCATATAGAACCAGCTACTAGAAGATTTCACCAATTTTCCAAAAAAAAAAAAATCCAGCCTTTTTGCTGCTTAGCCACAACATAAAAGTCATTTTAGAAGGTTTTAAGGATCAGGCAAAACCGATAAGATTTGGATTGGTTCTGCAGCTAACTGTTTAACATCAATTGCAGACTCGAAAGCAAATAAAAAGACATGATATCTCCAGCAAGGATGCTTATACAAGAAATTTTTACATTAATAACAAATTCAAAGTACAGATCAAAGTCTTCGATAAAACCACAAACAAATTACAAAGAACAAATTCTTACAAAAGTCTTCAACTTCAATATATTTCTGTACAAATCAAAGTAGCTTGAAAAATGAAAATCAAATTACAATACTAAGTTTGCAAATCTTTGACTGAAGAAGAGCCCATTCCACACTGATCTTTCTCTAGATATGTTATAGCTGTAGTAGGTTGCTGAGAGCATGTATTCTTTGGCAAGGAACTCAAGCTGTAACTGTGGAACCTGCAGTAGAGAATATGATGAGATCATTATGTCAAGTAAAACAAGAAAGCAAATCCATGAGAAGATTAAGTTACCGCATCACATCCCTGAGCAACACGGACAAATCTCCTGCTTTGTAGGAGAGGAGGTGCTATCATTAATACAATGTTGCTGATTTGCAAAATAAAGAGTATGATAAATATAAAAGTTCAGTTTTACCTCAAAAAGCACTTGGCTGTTGGCGCTGTTATTTCAAACCTCAAGAACTTCAAGACGACAGCTTCCATTTGCAAGACCTGTGAACTGGATATTCTAAGGAAAAAGCAAACGCATGGCAGAATGAAGGTACAGTTAGAGCTAAAATCACCTCATCCTTGAAGTATGTGTTGTCGGTTATGTAACAGAACTCTTCTACCTGCGGAATACATATCTCTTCATATTTCCTGAAAATATCAACAAAACCTTTGGCAATATGTAAGAAAAACCCCAGGCAAAAAATGTCAGAAATTGAATGTAAAATAAAGCTTACGAAGCTATCAGCATGCAAGCAACCCCCAGCAATTGTAGTCTTTGGCGCTTCATCTCATTACCAGAAAGATAACGATCGATGTAATTTACAGTTAAATATAGTGTATCAGGCACAAGTCTGTATTCTTCTGCAACCTACAATTCACCAAATATAATTAGCTTAATCATTGAGGAGAAGAGTATTACAAACTGTAAACAAGATTAGCTTTTACTTCTACAAGCCAGTCTATCAGAATTGATCGCATGCTTGGATTTATGTCCTTCTGAACCCTCTCCATGAAGTCAGTAGAAGGCCTCTTCTTGGTCTGCAGTAGGCACAAGGATAATTTGTCAAAATATATTGCAATGGGTGTTAATAAGAAGATAAAGATCAAGTGATTGCAGACAGATTAGACAAGTCCTCAAAAAGACGTGTTGGGAAGTGAGATTTTACATCAGCTTGCAAGTTTAAAATAACAAATTATAGTTAACTGAGTACGAAAACTTTCAAGACAGCAAGTGATTGCAGACAGATCTGTAATACTTGACACAAATTTTACCATCTCAAATTATAGAGCTTTCAAGTTACTGCAGTTTACATCATCATTGGAAGCTCATGCAATGAATATACATCAATATTGGATACCTATAGGATATCGGACAGTGGAACACACTTTGTTACATATCCGGGTATCCTAAATTTTAAAACACTGCATGCCATATGTGAGTCTTATCAATAGCACAAGGGAGAAAAATCAACAATAATGCTAACGAGAAGAGGAAAACAGTGCTTGAAATATATGAAACGTAAATGCACTTTATACTGGATTTTTTGCTTGCATAGTAGTTTATTCTACATAGGTACTTTCCTTGCAACAAGCTGTTCTAGAGGAGTGATACAAGTCACTTTCATTAAAGCATTAAGATGCTTTGCAGCTCTATTTCTTTCTTGTTTAGCATAGCTTGTAATGCCTAGGCCATAAAAGAAGAGGAAAGAAAATCAGCTCTATGTTTGTTTAGCATAGATTGTAATGCCTAGGCCATAAAAAAGAGAGCCTTTATTCCCAGGTATTTGTTTCTCCATTCAGTTCAGTAGTGAGATATTCACAATTAAATAAACCATTTTCTTGCATGAAATTAGCAAAAGTCGAGAAGAGGCTTACAAATGGGAATAAAGATGCAACAGATACCACTACTATATCTACATCAGCTCCATGCTACACTTTGGGTAAAAGCATTTCAATAATACAAAGCTAAGAGTAGTCCAGTACATGAACTGATTCATTCATTCAGAAGCCAATGGCTGCTGCTCTTCAATGGCTTCTGCTCAAGCAGGAAACATTAAGGTCCAACACTGTTTGCAAAGCTATTAAGGTCGAATTCATGTGATATGTATCAACCTTAGCTCAAGTGGCTATCAAAGCTGTTTGAGCCAACAATTTCAACTTGTACTACATTCAATAATTGAACTATAGACTTCAGTAAATTAAAATTACCTAGTGAGTTCTTGGAAGTGCTTGTGAACCACCCGGATCAGATTGACCACTGTATACAATATTGTTTACCTGAAAGTTCAACATATTCTTAATTAACTCATTAAAAAGAGACAAGCATCAAAATTATTGAACTTATACAATACCTTAGCTTTGCTACACCCAGTCCTGTATGACCATTTTTTCCATAAAATCCGCATGTTTTTCTTTTTTTAGTAGTCTCTTTTTGAGACAATTCTAATCCGGAAGATAATCTGGAAGGAAGTCTTGGTCGCCCTTTATGCCTCTGAGATGTCGTAGGATCACGAATATTAATTTCAGGAATTAAACTTGATGAATTTTGGGATACGGTTGGTGCAATAGGATCAACTTGGTGATTCATTCCTTGGGATGGCACATCATCTCCTTCAGACAATCTTAAGTTATCATATTCTTCTAACTTGCTTGTTAGAAACCTATCAAATTCAGCAGCAAAGTTAGGCACCTTATATGCAACCTCCAAAGCCTCGTTGCATTTGTAACGAATACCCCAATGAAGATTACGATCCACTTCAGAATTTTTAATAGTAGCACCCATGCCAACATCTGCAAATCGATGTCGAGAGTTAATGGTCCATCGCTTCAAAATATAACGATCCGGTATCTCTGGAATATGTTTCTTCCACAATATGCACAGGGCATGCCTGCAAAGTAATCCAACATAATCAAAATGTCTACAGACGCATGAAACTACAACCCCATTAGAATCATATAACACAGTCCTCCATTTACTTCTCTCTTTTGTCGCCCGCCCAACAAGATATGTAGTTATTGTTCCTTCTTTGTGCACTTTATCAGCCCAATAAATCTGGGCATCCTTCATTTCTTGTTTGAAAATATAAAACAAGGCTCTTGTATAGCATCTACTAGCTTGCTCCTCAAGTGGCCATTCTAAAGATAGTACGGGCCTAGTATCGATAGTTTTGAAATCTTCATCCTCCTCGGCTTTTCGACGACTTGCCAATGCCTTGTCATATTGAACGACAAACTCAGTTAAGGGTGTACTTGCATGAACATATGTATCGAAAAAAGCATTTATGCTTTCCGCTCTTTGACTTGTACGCGTGCCTGCAAGAAACTTATCATTCAAATAACAAGGTAACCAACTAGCTCGCCGCTCCCACAACTTTGGCAACCAACTTTTTTCTCGTAGCTTGTACGTTGCCATCATCTCTTTCCAACAATCTTCGGCTTCACATATACTGCTACTACTTCGTAGTCTATTGAAATGCAATTCAAACTCGGATCCGTGGATAGCTTTAAGATGGACCATATGCTCTCCAACATTCTTGTCTAGATGCCAATCACAATATCGGTGTATAGTATTTGGAAAAACTCTAGCAATTGCATTCCCAATAGCTGCATCCTGATCAGTAATGATAGCTCCTGGTGCTTTACCCTCCATACATTTAAGCCACTGCTCAAATAACCACACAAACGTCTGCTCTGTCTCATCAGCTAACAATGCACATCCGAACAAGGTAGATTGTCGATGATGATTGATACCACTAAAAGGAGCAAATGGTAAACATAAATTATTAGTACGATATGTCACATCAAATATAATTACATCACTAAACTTTTGGTAGGATTCTTGTGATCTTCTGTCAGCCCAAAAAATACTTCTTAATGTGTAGTCATCATCTAATTCAATGCTTGAGTAAAACTTCGGATCTTGGTCCTTTTTTTCGATAAAATGCTTAACAATTTTAGCACAATTTTTGCCCAAATTGTTCTTCCTCTCAACTCTTAGGTGATCATGGACTTGTTGTGGTGTAATCAAGTGTTGTAGGTCAGGCTCGAAGGAATTGACCACTCTTGCAATGCTTGCGTTTGATATGCCTTCGCTATGAAGCTGAGTAATTAAGTTCTTCACTACTGGTTGACGGTGGACCTTCTTATGAGACCGATGCTTTATTGCTTTCGATGGAGTGGATAACTCGTGATTGTTATGTTCAGGAACAAATTTTCCAACTCTCCATCTTCCTGACTTTGTAAGATAAATCTTGATCATTGCTTTGCAATCAACCCGTATCTCACGACGATGATATACCTCTTCGTCCACAATTGGTTTCTTCAAGACTCTCTTTTTTCCTTCCTTGCTACATACAATTAATCTGGATATGACTAAATTGGGATCAGACCTAGACTTACTAGTGGATGACCATCTAGTTCCAAATCCCATCTTCAATGCATACCCGTTATAAAAATTGTACGCATCCTCCTGTGTAGCAAACTCCATTCCTATCTTCGGCATAATGGTGTCCAAATAATCTTCATCTCCATCTCCTACACCATCTCCCAAATCAACACCATCTCCTATAAAATTAAACACAATAACGAATAAACAAAATATGAATGACTTTTTCTTCAACTCGCCTATAGTGTGTCTTAGTGTGTGTCGGACACGGCATTCTGAAAAGTACACCAAGCAAGTAAATATCAATAGATAGGAAAGACTGGATGCGTTTGATATACCAGCAGAGGAGAGGTGACCCTCTTCTCTACAGCGAGCACGACACCCTCCTTCGTCTTCAGCCTGATGGCTTCGATGGTGTACTCCATCTGGAACAGCCTCCCCACCGGGGGAGAAGGTGTTGACTCCTCGATCATACTCGGTCCTTCACACACCGAAACCTAGATTTGTCAGTAAATGAAGAGGAATAAAGAAAATAGGGTTTGAAATGATTCACTTTTTAACTTGGGGAGAGACATGGTTTGAAGAAGAGGGAGAGAAACCCTAGAGGCGGCCGGGTGGAACCCTTCGGGGTGGGGGAGGTGGAAGCTTCGGAAAGGAGGCGAGCGACGAGGAGAGGGGTGGGCACAGAGGGGTGGGGGAAGCCGGAACCCGGGGGGTGGGGGACGTCCGGTGGTGTCGGGTTGGCGGACGAGGGGTGGGGGAAGCCGGAACCCGAGGGGTGGGGGACGCCCGGTGGCGTCGGGTTGGCGGACGAGGGGTGGGGGAAGCCGAGAGAGGTGGGCACAGAGGGGTGGGGGAAGCAGGAACCCGAGGGGTGGGGGACGTCCGGTGGCGTCGGGTTGGCGGACGAGGGGTGGGGGAAATCGAAACCCTAGGGCACAGAGGGGTGTACACAGAGGGGTGGGGGAAGCCGGAACCCTAGGGCACAGAGGGTGGGGGAAGCCGGGTGCAGGGCGGTGGAAACCGAGTGGTGGGGGAAGCCCGGTGGGGTGGAACCCGAGTGGTGGGGGAAGCCCGGTGGGGAAGCCGGAACGGTTGGCGCACAGAGGGGTGGGGGAGGGAACGAATTCTCTCGTGAGGGTGGCTGTGAGATGAGGATGAGAGAGTAATTAGGCTTTGCAAATAAGAGGACTTAAGTGCAAATATGTCACTTAAGTGTCATTTGTAAGATGGAGGGCTGGGATGGTGCCACTTCACCGCCACCCTCATTTGAGAGTGAGGTGCCATCTCACCTCCCTTATTGATAGGTAAGAGTATAAGTGTGTGTCTATATATATATATATATATATATATATATATATATATATATATATATATATATATATATATATGAGTGTGTTATATATAAGTGTCTGGGTGTTAGGACTAGGCAAGAAGAGACTTTGTGATGTGTTGTGTGTTGAGGAGCTTGTGTCTGCAGGCTAGTTAGGACTGGTATCAGTATTCCATTAGGGGGAGTTGCAGGCAGTGTGTGGAGTTTTGGACTGCGTTTGCAGGCCATGGGTAGTCTGCAGGCAACTGCAAATACTGAATAGTAGTGTGGTGCAGTTGTGGTTGGGAGATCCTGAGTGGTGCAGAAGCTTGTTGCAGGCACAGCAGTAGGTACTGCACAGTGCAGTGCATGTGCCCTGTGTTGCAAAGGTTGACGGAGGCAGCAAGATGAGGTGGAGGTTTACCTGTGCAGCAGCTAGGTGAGGGGGATGTAGGGGTGACTGATACCAAGGGTATCAGTGTGTGTGAATTAGAGTTAGTTGTGTGTTAGTGTATGCCAGTCTCGAGGGGAATCAATATGATACATGAGAGTAGTAGGTAGGTATTAGAGTGTTGTGGGTAGGTAATATTATGTGTTAAGTGTTATATGTAGGGGTGATTGATAATGGGGAGTACTTAGTGACTCTTGTGTAGGGTTAAATTTAGGTAAGTGCTAAGGTGTTAAAGTGTCGTGTGATGGTAGGATAGAGTAGGTATCAAGGTATCGAGATATGAGAAGTGTCTTAGTACCAAGATACTTGAAATGGATATTAGTTAAGGTATTGTTGAGATACTAGAATAGGCTAATGCATCCATGAATCAATATAATATTCTTGAGGGTATTTAGTTGTTAATTTTTGTATTTAAGGGTAATAACTAGCATTTTAGTGATACTTTAGTGTACCTTTGTTTCTTTCATTAGGTTTTTCTCGATATGCAAAATACTATGATATGGTTCCTAGTAAAATAAACAACTATAGTTATACTAGTGTGATTACGAGTAAAAAGTTGTACAAGAACAATTGTGGTTCCATGGTGTGCATGCTGTTTGCAAATGAGGTTGTATTCATTCAAGTCAAATTCAAAGGTATGCTTAACTTCAGTCCCCATACTAATATTTCAGGTAGGATAAATGAAGCTGATTTGGCTTATAGTAGGCTACATGTTCAGATCAAGTTTAAACTGGAGGGTGTCTTCTAATATCATCAACTTTATTGTTTTAATGTGAAAGGTATGCTTAACTTCAGTCCCTATTCTGATTTCAGTTGGAGAACTTTTTATACCGTGTTAAACTTGTCAGGACCATAGTTATTAGGATTCCTCTACCACTCCCCCCCACCCCCAACCCAGGAACCGCATTTTGGATCCTCCGAACCCAAATGCTGCGGGTTCCTGATCCGGTAGACAAACCAGATCCTTACAAGATCAAGTTCAACATAGATATCAATCAAATGGTAATATAGAAGACAATAAAATGAATTAATTGTCAAAATAAAGAATATAACAGTTGGTTGTTATAGAATTTTGTATTAATCTTTCCTAGACTACAAACTTGCAGATAAATTGTAGACCAAAATAAGCTAGGTGACTTCATCATGGATAATGAAAAGATCGTGACAACAGAAATACTAAAAGAGCAAGATACTTGTTAACCTATTGTTACAGGAGTGAATGATTTTATTGTCTATATGAAAAGAACTGGAATGTACCACAAACTCACATTCCCCAACACAATATTGATAAAGAAAACAAATGACATAGGGAATATCCTTCTCCAACGATATTCATGATCAACTTCAATCAATCGTTTAATTTTCAGCAATTTGACTGTAATATATACTCCAATTTGAAACAAGTACAAAGATTGCCAATTTGAGTGAGATTTGGGCTTACCTATTTTGTGAAGTACTCACCTCCACAATAACAACATGAAAATCCTCAGCCTTGGTCTGTCATGTCCTGATACATAAGTATATACAGGAATAGGTTAGAGTTTGACATATATACAGGAATATATTAGAGTTTGAAATTACGCATACCATGGTTGGTGACTGCTGCTCGTGTGTTGTAGTTGCTGCTAGTGGCAACCATCTGTGCAGTGGAGAGGCAGATGAGCCCTGCGAGCATATAGTAAAATATTAAACATAAAGAAACTGAACAAAAAGTTTACCATAAATGCATTCCAAATGTCGATTGGTTCCAACTTACTGCACCACATAACAAAAATTAAAAGAAATTAGAATACAAACTTTACTGAGATAATATGTAAATGAACACAATATGTGAATGAACTTGTTGTATCAGGAGCACCATCATCATCATCCAAGACTTCTTCTACTGGAATAATATCCAGCAATTGGAATGAATATAATTAATATTTCGAAAAAAAAAAAAAATAGTAATTTAACACTAAAAAAACTTACTTTATGAAGTTAAGTCAAAATTTGCTAGAATCCAGGAATCTGAAATAAATTTTGGAAATATTACAATCTGGAGTTCCTAATGCATAGAAAAATAATAAATTTAGACAATCAATTTGTGAAATAATTAAGATAAGGCAAATTAAATTTTGAGACCCAAAAACCTAAGGTCTTTCTCACCTCAAATTAAATCAAAAGAACAAAGGGGTGGATCTGAAGTCGCCGGAGTCAAGCCTTTGCACAGAAGACCTCTGCAACGATCACAATTCAGATGCATTGTATTCATACTAATATAGCAATCTAACTAAGAAAACGAAGCTTGAATTTGGGCTAGATCACCTCGGGAGCTAGACAAAGACGAAGACGACCTGATCATTATCACATCCAACCATCCATGAATGATCATAAATCAGACCTTCCACCACCGCCACAGACTTGCCGGAGTCGCCGCAGCCGACGACTTGGTTAGGGAAGACAGTCACCGTATCCGTATGCACACCAAAAGTTTTTAGATTTGTGAGTGAGAGAGAGGGTGAGTGAGAAACTGAATGGGGGTGAGAACTGAATGGGGTCTATATACATAAGTTAGAGGGAACCTGGGGGAAGTAGGGCGCCAATTTTTCTTTTGGCTTCTTTCGTTTGGCCGCCAGATTATTCACCAATAGTTAGTAGTTTAAGGGGGAATATATATATATATATATATATATATATATATATATATATATATATATATATATATATATGCATTTTTGATTTTTTGCATCCCCAAACATTTCATGTTATCAACAGTTGGATGTTTGTTTAAGTCATCTAATCTTAATCATTGGTTTGAATGATTCATAATATTAGATGACTTAAACAATATTATATATATATATATATATATATATATATATATATATATATATATATATATATATAGGCTGACCATGTTGGTAATGTGTAACCGGTTATGGCCGTTAGAAATAGGAAAAAGGGTTCATTATAAATTGGACAATTTGGTGTAGTAATTGCTAGGCGAATATCTTAATAATTTTAATTTTAAAAAAAAAATTTAAAAATTAGGTGGATTACATTCTACCCACCTTAAAAGAATTTTGTCCTCGAAATTAAAACTAAAGCACGATTTATGAATAAAAGAATACAATATGATAGGAAAGAGTCGAGTACGTAAAGATGCCTCGAACTTGGAAAAATAAGACGAAAGTAATGCATTAAATTTCTAAGGGTCGGTTTGGTCTGCTTTGGATGAGGTAATATGGCACGAATAGGTTCATGCACATAAAGTGTCTGCACATGGAATCGAGATTGAGAAGGAATACGGAAGAATGGATGAGTAACCCATGATGGAATGATATTGATAAGATGGAGGATGGCCACCACTACTAGATATACTATCAAGTCTAAACTCTACATGAACTAATGGTCTGAAAATGGGGTCTATAAGATTTATGTGAGGCGCAATCCCTTAAAATAAGAAGTCTAAGCACAATTAATCCTCTAACATGCTCAATCATCATTTCTGTCTAACAATCATATACCACTATATCACTAGTTTATAAAGCTACTAGGTATAAGGGAGATTATATCCATGCAACAATAATTCTAACTAAAGGTCATACCTGCATCTACGGCTTTTGGTGTTTGTGCCTTCACAGTTACTATATTGAATGCTTGTCAATATCCTTGAGTATTTATATGTTGTCTGGCCCTCTTGTATGACGTAGCCTAAGGAGCCAAGGGTGGCCCTCTAGGATATCCAATAGCTGCTGGTGGACGTGGTGCCCCAGATCCTGATACTAATGGCCTTTGTTTCTGCTAATTTTCTATGAATGACCAACGTAGACATTCTCGAGTTTGGTGGTCACTTGAGCCGCATATCATACACTGCCCCAATCTACGACGGCAATCCCTCAGAATATGACCCTTCTTACCACAAAAGTGACAAGTAGGGAGCTCCTTAGTTGGATATGGAAACCTGTGTCAAATATATAGCGGATTTAGGCGCTCTAGCCAAAGCTAATCCTATTTCGGCTATCCCTCTGTTGTTGCTACTGTGAAACGGAATGTCTCATGGGCCCTCCATGTGCGACTTTGGGTGTTGATACTATGGGAGAGGAACACCTCTGTTCAGCTGTTCCCTCACTACGTATGGTCTCCTCAATCTTCGTAATGCTTAGGATTATTGCATGGGTAGTATGGGCTACAGTACCAGTCAATTGTAGTACCTCGTTCCCCCTATTCGGGGAGCGCGGCTAAGAAATACTTTGTATCGTTCGATCGAGACAGATTGAATCAAGATCATTTTCCCATTATGGATTGGTTTCTTCAAAATCAGGTCCCACATTCAACAGATCGTGCCTCGAGGAAGGACTCGACGACAGAGTCGAGAGGGGCCTTTCCGTTGCGCTGGTTTCTTTGCCCCTTTTTTATGTCGCTTGGTTGCTTTCTTGTTGGTTTTGTGACTTAAGTTTTCTTGGACAATTTTGATAGATTTATTGTCTTCGTTCTTTGGATTTTGCATTTCGTATCGAACCCTTGGAGATCGAAGCAGGAGATATTGATCATCTGTTGGTGCGTGCAGGTGATCGTGTAAGCGACGCACAAGCGGAGTCTTGAAGATCTTCCTTTTCTCTCTCTTGATTCACCAACTAATTAGTGGCCTTACTCCCGAATTGCACCCTTCTTCCAAGTCATTATTCCTAATAAATTGACTCGTTTGTGTATTCCGATAAACAATACCAAAAGAATAAAATTGAGTCAAGATAAAAGAAGAAGTAGACTTAAAACACTTATAATGCTTGTCATATAAAATTCTTAACGATCACATTATTGCGTGCTTGTCCACTATACATGCAGCTATTTTGTGTTCAGTTGTAGTTAGAACTTATTCATCTATAACTGTTCAATGGGTAGTACATAACTTGTGAATTGATCATATTAGCTAGTAGACTATGCCATAGCAATGTGCTAAAGTAATTATGTTCATGTTGATATCTTGAAATGCTTCATATGTTAACTTAGTATTTAGATCGTCAATGGTCATGGACAACTTATGCACAAGGTAGATGGTTCCTACGAACGGTCGCCAGGGCACCAGGGTCGATTCGTCCCGGGCGGAACAACAGTTAGTCGTGCTAGCAACTTGGCACGGGTGAGATGGGAGTTTATAGCGGGGCTAGCTACTTGCACTGCAAGCATCGTCGTCTACCTAGACTATAGTCCATGACGGCTAGTCAAGACAGTGATCCTTATGTATATTTAAACTGTGCAGACTAACTATGTCTTCGTGGCAGGGAAGGTCATGGTAAGTTTTGTACAGGTGGTTCAGACGGTACAGGTAAAGTCACCGAACGGTGGCATATTTTGTTATGTCATTCTCTTCTATCGTATATAAAGAATTGAACTAAGGCAAGATAGAAAGATCACATAATAATAATGTTGCATGTTCACATGAATACGATGTCAATTTTGGTATGTTGGGTTAGCTCGCCCTTACCGGTACTTTTCGAAGTACTGACCCTCATTGCAGCAGGTTCCTCGAGCCGAGGCGACGCGGCGAGGAGCTGAAGCTTCCCCCAATCCTCCAACGATCTGGCATGTTCATGTTGTGACTTTTGGTTCATGTTGTGACTTTTGAAGCTCAAGTACATAATCACAAGGAGCCCGCGCATACCTTTTGAAGCTCCTAGGCGATGGTGCTAACTCGCACCCAAGGTGCCTTGCTCTTTTAAAATATAAGTAAATAATGTAATGTATGGATCGGCTATATCATTTTACGTCCAAGTTGTAAGTCTGTGCGTCATCCTTATTACTTTTGGGTTAAGAGTCTGTAACCAGATGTTCATTGTCAATAAAGAGAAAATTTCTATATCTCAATGTATGATATCTTATTTGTGTACTCTGTTGCATGTGTTCTAAAGTATATCATTATGCCTAGGCCTTGTGCATGTGTGCCTTACGCGTATACGACATCACGCCCGGGGGACGATTATCGATTTAGCGGAAATTGGGGTATGACATATTGAGCATTGGCTCAGATCCTTTGACCTTCGTGTCAGAAGAGTTTTCTCGAAATGATCTTGTCCCTCCCAGTTGAACTCTTGAATTCACTTGGCCAAAATAAGATGTGTTCCATACAGTGAGTCTATAATATGTTTTGAGACTGATGCAAGTTACTTTTCTTTAAAGGAACGGTCTTAGAGACGGATGCACAAGCACAGGTAGTGGAGCAGGTGCAAGGGAGCAGTTCCAGCACTTCGGGCAGCTCAAAAAGTCTAGCAGCCGCGTCCTCTGTCGATCCGTTCGAGCGGATGATGCGTTTGATAGAAACGCAACAAAGGCAAGCGGAACTACATCAAAGCCAATTCGAGTCCTGGATTGAGGCTCAATTTCAGGCACAACGGACTCAGGCCGAGGTACAGCAGAAGCAAGTGGATACATTGCAAACGATTGTGACGGCGCTCATCGCTAGTAACCATTCTACATCAGCGGCCGCCACGACAGTGCCAGTTGTAGCCAAAACTGCAGGACTTCATGGCTCTTAGGAACCTTCACCCTCAGACGAAAAGAGCTCCATCCTGCAAATATCAGAGTTTAAGAAGATGTGTCATGCTACCTTCAAAGGGACTGAGGACACCTCTGTGGCGTTGGATTGGCTGGTTAAGTTGGAAGACCACTTTGAAGTGCTTCGTATGGATGAAATGAAGAGAGTTGCTTGCGCTCAGCTTCAGTTTCGTTTAAACGCACATGATTGGTTGAATGTACACAAACAAGCTATATTGAGTGAAGATGACAAGACGATTTTCTTTTGGTTCATGTTCCATAAAGCCTTCGAAGAGGAGTACCTTCCACCCGCCGTCCATCGCGAGAAGGAAGACGAGTTTACACATCTATAACAAGGAAATATGACAGTGCGACAGTATGCCTCAGAATTCAACAGGCTTGCAAAATTGGCTAAGTCTCATCTCTGTGATGCCGAAAGTCGAGAACGAAGGTTTGAAATAGGACTGCGACCTTCTATTCGTGCCCACGTCGTTGTCCCTCAGTACCGTACCATGCGTGAGTCTCTAAACCATGCCCTCTCCCTAGAGTCGCAGTACCCCCCAGTTCGCACCGGTACTGTACAAAATTTCTATCACAAGCGCCCTAGCAACACAAGTGGTAACAATGTGCACAAGCACCACAATAATGGCGGCTCTCAGGACCAAGATCCAGGGAAGAACCAGGGAAAACCTTGTGCCTACTACCATAAGCCAGGATACCATATCAACGACTACAGTATACGAAAAGGGGGATGTTTCATTTGTAGTAAGTTTGGCCACGTAGCTCGTGATTGTCAGGATCACCCCAACGATCCTCCTCCGTGCCGTCCACAGCAACAACATCGTTCGTCTCAGAATCAGGGTCAGGCACCTCGAGCGAACCAGTCGGTACCACAGAACTCTCAGGGCCGGGTCTATGCTCTGACTCGGGAAGAGACGTTCGCATCAAATACGACGGTGCCAGGTATATTATTTTTCAATAATATACCTTCTCGAGTATTATTTGATTCTGGTGCCATACATAGTTTTATTGTGGCAAATTTTGCAGCTGAGAACACATTTCCTATGACACCACTAGGCCTAAACCTTAGCGTCCGTACTCCATCGGGCGTAGATTTGTCGGCTCACTTAGTTTGTCGTGAAGGTAACATTTTGTCGTGAAGGTAACATTTGCATCGGATGGAGGAAATTATCACTTGATGTGATAGTCTTAGACATCAGGGACTACGATATCATTCTGGGGATGGATTGGCTCGGCGCTTGCTCGGCTACCATTGATTGTGCAGAAAAGAAAGTCGTGTTTCGTCTACCTGGGAGATCAAATTTTGTTATGCGTGTAGTCCACCGTCGAGAGCGCTGAGTGCCTGCATGGTTGTAATGTCTGTTCGGCGGATGATACACTCCGGCTGTGATGGGTACTTGGCGTCCGTTTGAGACATACAACAAGATTGTGCAAACGTTGAGTCTACTTCCATTATGGAAGATTTTCCTGATGTGTTTCCCGATGAGTTGCCCGATATGTCGCCCGACCGAGAGATAGAGTTCACTATTGATATATTTCTAGAGACCCGACTAATTTCCAAAGCTCCGTATCGGATGGCCCCGACAGAACTAAAAGAGTTAAAGGTTCAGTTGCAAGAATTGCTAGATCATGGCTCTATTAGTCCTAGCATGTCTCCATGGGGTGCGCATGTATTGTTTGTAAAGAAAAATGATGGCTCGATGCGGCTCTGCATCGACTATCATGAATTGAATAAGGCCACTATTCGAAACAAGTACCCCCTTCCCAGGATCGATGACCTTTTTGATCAACTACAAGGTGAGATGGTATTCTCAAAAATTGATCTTCGCTCAGGTTATCATCATCTTAAGATTAAGTCGGACGACGTGCCGAAGTCATCCTTTCGCACTTGCTACGGCCACTATGAGTTTTTGGTAATATCATTCAGACTGACCAATGTCCTAGTCGCCTTTATGGACTTGATGAATCATGTGTTCCGGCCATATCTCGACAAGTTTATAGTAGTGTTCATTGATGATATCTTGGTGTACTCAAAGAATAGGGAGGAACATATAGAGCACTTGTGGACCATGCTACAGACCCTTCGTGATAACAAGCTATACGCAAAACTGAGTAAGTATGAATTCTGCCAGAGCAGTATATCTTTTCTCGAGCACATCATTTATGCGGGAGGCATTTCAGTCTATCCAAAGAAAGTTGAAGCCATCGTCGAGTGGAAGCGGCATGCATCTGTCAGTAAGATTCGAAGCTTCCTCGGGCTAGCGGGCTACTACAGGCATTTTGTAAAAGACTTTTTTAAGTTAACATCACCTCTGACCCGCCTCACACAGAAGGGAGTCGTATTCGAGTGGTCCGCCAACTGCGAAGCCTCGTTTAAAGAGTTAAAGCAATGCCTCACCTTTGTCCCACTACTTGTACTACCAGACGAGATCTCGGGATTCCAAATATTCAACGACACATCAGGACAGGGCTTGGGGTGTGTACTCATACAACAGGATAGGGTGATAGCCTACGCATCCAGACAACTGAAAAAGTACGAGAAAAATTATCCTACGCATGACCTGGATCTAGCGGCAATTGTGTTCACGGTAAAATTGTGGCGACACTACCTTTCTAGAGTGGCTTGCCAAATTTATACTGATCACAAAATCATGAAGTACTTATTCACCCAAATGGACCTTAACCTACGACAGCGACGTTGGCTAGAATTAATTAAAGACTATGACTTGACGATCGACTATACACCTGGCAAGAAAAATGTTGTAGCAAATGCGTTAAGTCGAGTGTTTATAGGATCTTTGTCCGTTAATCGCAGGTTACAAAGGGACTTAGACAAAATGGGCATTGAACTCCGAATTCGATATCGCGTCATGCGAGTTACTTAGATGCGATTCGTACCCAACCTGTTAGAGAGAGTCACATCTACTCAGAGGGATGACCCATTCCTTAAAAAAATGCACGAGCAGATTCTAGCGGGGAAGGCGAAAGACTTTGTAGTAGATGAGAATGGAGCATTGCGAGTGAAGAAAAGGCTATGTATTCCCAATGACAGAGAACTCAGAAAGAAGATCCTCGCGAAAGCTCACTATGCAGCCTATACAGTCCATCCCGGGAGCACAAAAATGTATAAAGACCTTCGTATTATTTTTTGGTGGCACGGCATGAATAGAGATGTGGTGCTCTTCGTATTGTAATGCATAACCTGTCAGAGGATGAAAGTAGAACATTAGAGACCGGGCGAAGAGATGCACAATCTTGCTATTCCGGAATGGAAATGGGAGCACATAAGCATGGACTTTATTGTTAACTTGCCAAAGATGTAACGGAGGAACGACGCAGTCTGGGTTATCATCGACCGGTTAACCAAGTCATCGTACTTTATTCTCATTAAAGTTACTTGGAGCATCGATTGCCTCGCCTAGACCTACCTTGATGAGATAGTTGGGTTGCACGAAGTGCCAGTTTCTATAGTGTCATATCAGGACGGACGATTCCTATCACGTTTTGGGAGAGCCTTTAGTCAACGATGGGGACCAAGTTGAAGTTTAGCTCAGCCTACCATCCTCAAACAGAGTGGATGAATCAGGTACTCAAAGATATGTTGCGTCTCTGTGCAATCGATTCAAACTCAAGTTGGGACGTCCACCTACCATTGGCCGAATTTGCATATAACAACAATTATCAGTCCAGCATCCAAATGGCTCCGTACGAGGCTCTGTATGGATGAAAGTGTAGGTCACCGATCTGCTAGGATGAAGTTAGGGAGCGATAAATCCTTGGGCCGGAACTAGTTGAACAAACAGTCCAAAAGGTTCGGTTGATCCGAGAGCAACTAAAAGTAGCACAAAGCCGGCAAAAGAGCTATGCCGACATTCATCGTCGACCCATTGAGTTCTTCGAGGGTGACCATATGATTTTAAAGGTCTCGTCCATGCGAGGAGTTATGAGATTCAGAGTAAAGGTGTCACTACCATATTTTTTAGGAAAGGGTATTTTGGTTATTTCATAATTAATTAAATATTATGCATGTTGTATATTTATTTATTTATTGTATAATTTAATTATTATTAGATATTAGTTTATTATTTTGGACTTTTATTAGTGGACTTAACTAGTTTAGATTAGATCCATGGACCAACATTTAAATCTAGTTAGAATTGAGCCCAATTAGAAGCCCATTCATTAGGAGGAGGATTAATTAAGTTAAACTCATTAGACTAGAACCTTCCTTCCTTAATTATTTCTTAATGAGAGGCCCTAAGGGGATTTTAAACTTTATATAGTAGCTTGGGAAGGGAAAAAAGTGGCCGGCCATGTAAATAGGGAGGGAGAATTTCTCTCTCTTCATTTTTATTTTCAAATCTAGATCTAAATTTTTTTCTTCCAAATTTCTTTATTCCCACATCAAATTTTATTTAAATTTCTTTCCAATTCCTTCCCAAATTATCCTTGGAGGCTATTAGAGCAAGGGTCTACAAGGAGGAAGCAATGATCTACAAGAAGGAGCAAGGATCTACAAGTTGGAGGCTTTTTTCACTCAATTTGGAGGTTTCAATAAAAATCCATCTTCCAATAGGCACAATTTAGTTTTTTCTCTAATTAGACTCTAAATCTATGATTTAATTATTAGGAACCACCCTATATACTAAGGCTACCCATAGGAATTAGAATTAGGTTCATAGGAGGCCTATAGAGAAAGTTATGTAGTATTTTGTGTCAATTTTGAAAATTTTTTAAGATTGACACATCTTGTGTTTGTCAATTGGTCAATTAAACCAAATTGACATGTGTTTGATTGTGTGTGGCTAGTATTATGTTAATAATTGGATACATGTATGTCGTATCCCGATAATTTGGAGATACGGGTTGATTTAGGAGTTTTCTTCCGACACGGGGGGTTTGAGCATGTCATATTTTGACACAGATACGTAGATGTATAATTAGCTCTTCATATTATTCATAATTATTATTTTAGACTTGCTCGTGTCCTTCGGGGTACGTTTGGTGGTGTGGTGGACTCGTATCACAAGCGTATCATAGATCTAGTATGATACGGGTGCGATGCACTCCACGTGTTTGTTTTCTTGTATTTTAATATAACTTGGTATAGCTATTTAAGAGTGTTACTTGTATGGTTATGTATATATATATGTATAGTGATATTGTGTTTATATATATATATATATATATATATATATATATATATATATATATATATATATATATATATATATATGTGGTACTCATATATATGGAGGTATATATTTACATAGATATATATGTATGTTTGTGATTATATATACATAGAGATTGCATGAGTGGATATACATATATGTATATATATATGTATATATATATATATATATATATATATATATATATATATATATATATATATATATATATATATATATATATATATATATATATATTGTTATCTAGTAGTTAGATATATACTATTGATTACTAGTAGTTATATATATGTATTGGTAAGTTAGTAGGTAGTTATTATAGTATAGTATAAGTAGCTAATACATGTTAGTTTATAGTTTATTGTATTGGGTAGTTAGTTATATGTTAAAATTGATATTATCTTGTGATACCAAGATAATATCAAGATATTAGTGGATACTCAAGGTATTGGGTTTGAGTATCAAGATGGGTGTGTAGGTTGTGAGATACCGCATTGGTTTAAAGCCAAGGTATCCATTTATCATTAGTTTAGTTACGAATATTATATATTGTCTTGTATATATATATTATAATATTTTTCTATCTAATAATTGCGTATCTTATGATACGGTTTCTTGTTGGTTTTCTAGTATCTTAACATAGCTAGTGTGGCCTAGTTACATAGTGTATGGACCCAATATCTCAGAGATAGACTCATACAACCTAGAAATAGCTAGTTTGACCAAGTTTGACCTAGAGTTGACCTAGTTTTACTATTTTGACTTAGAAATGATTTTTTAACCTAGAAGTTGACTAGTTTTACTTATTTTTATTTAAAAATCCTGTATTAATGTAATATTTCATATTTAGGTCTTTGAGGTACCGTACCGGACATCTTTGATACTGTTTATCGGATTTCAGGCGAGTATATTCTCTAATAGTTTCTTATTTATGATATCCTCTATGCCTCTTGTATCTAGTGTAGATATCCTTGATTTCTTGACACAATGGTTACACGGATTGGTATATCCGGATCTCGTCATGAGATATTATTCCTTGGTATGTATGGTGTATCTTGTGCAAGCCTTATTTTCTTGTTCTTCTTGTACATGTATAGACATTGATTCTTGGGGAGACTAGCTACCTACCCAGCGAATCTTGTATCATAATATACCATGGTTGGATCCACTATACCAGTCGGGGATGAAGAGTATTTAGTGTAGATATGTTGTATGATTAACTAGGCCATAATTCTTGTATCAAGTTCCTAAGACGATCACATGTTAAAGTTGGTACTCACTTACTTAGTCATTAGTATTTCTTGTTCATTTCTATATTGATCATTCTCATATTTATTTTCAGTATTTTTTTATTGCGTATCTCTTGTATCTGTATATTTGCATCTTGTATATTCACATCTATTTATTGTTACATAGTTTATATCATTTATTAGAACTGCTGTTAGAGATGTACTTTTCTCCTTTCCTGACTGGATATATTTTTTTCCAGATGACACTGAGGAGTGGTACCCCACTCACTACGGGCCTCAGGACGTGGTTGGCTTAGATCCAGAGATCTTGGTTCAGGAGGGTCTCATCCCGACTGAGACAGATGACCTAGGACTCGTAGTTAGTTTCCTTTTGTACTGGATTTATCTCCAACATTGTTATTAGTATTTTTCTGACTCATTGGATATTATTTTAGTCTTGTGAGCTATATTTGTAACTCTTCTATTATTTTATCATATTCGTGTTTTATTCATCTATAAAACTATGATTGAGTATATTTATATTACACTGGTAGCATTGTTATTTATTGATTATTAGATAGATAGTTTACCCAAACAGCGTTCTACTGCCGATGCTGCAGCGTAGGCTGGGCGTTGTTCACTACTTGCATCCTTACACCGGGTGTGGGTCGTGACACATTTTTAGTGGTGGCCAATACAGGTCTTCGAGGTCACAATTAATGCGATCCGTAGTGGTGCTCTGAATTGAGTGCTATTACGAGCCTGTTTTATGATATAGGATATAGGATGAGAATACTCAATCACATCTAAGAAAAACTCTATTGATTCATTTCAATAGTTCTTCCTTGATATTGATATTTTAACTGTCCTTCTTTGAGTGCATTATATCATGTGCCATATTGATTCTTTCCTTTCGCTTTGCCTTAGGATGCTGCCTAAGACTAGATCATAGCAGGGGAAAGTAGTTTTTGAGAGATCTACGACTTCCCGATGGCCTGCACTAGTCGCTTCTCTGGTGATTGGCGTATCAGTTGCGTTCGGGGGTCCACCTCCAACTCAGAGGACTGTTTCGGCTGTATTTGAGGGACTTCCACCTCTACCTTCCATACCGACAGATGTGACTCAGGTGTTTGCATTATTTTACGAGATGATGGAGGCTCAGAGGGCCCAGTCTGAGGCACACCAGAGGCATACCGACGTTTTACAGTAGGGCATTAAGAGTGCTCATCAGCTTGCCCTTGTTGTAGTAGAGAGAGAAGTTTTGGTCCAGCAACAGGTTGCTCCGCAGATTGTCCAGCTTCGACCATGCAATATCCAGGACTTCAAGAAGCTGGAAAATTGGGTCTTCAAGGGGACAAAGGGCATCATCTATGTTGATGATTGGCTCGAGAATATTGAGCATCTCATGAGGGTGTCTCGTCTTGCTGAGGATCTAAAGGTTGAGGTAGTAGGGCTTCATCTGTTGGACATCGCCCACACTTGGTTCAGGAATGAGCTACTTCTTGCTGATGTGGGGAAGTCTTGGGAGGTATTCAAGGACCTCTTCAAGAGAAAGTTCTTTGCTCGGGCAGACAAGTTGGACTTGGGGAGGCAGTTTGAGAGCCTTACTCAGGGGAGCATGTCCGTGGAGGATTACGCCGTAGAGTTCGATAGGCTGAGCCAATTTATGGAGTATTTGGTGAGGGAGCCGGAGGTTTGAGCTATCCATTTCTGCGAGGGTCTGATCTGGGAAGGGAAGATCCTTATTTCGTCTTTCTATGAGACATATTCGGAGATACTTGCGGAGGTACACAAGGTTGAGCGAGAGTTGGATTTGAAGCCCAAGAGAGATCGTAATTCTTTTCTGAGGGCTAACAACAAGACAATGATTGCTAAGCATCCTTATTTCTAGTATATGCCTTTTCAGCAGCCACAGTAGCACCAGACTCCAGCTAGGGCACCATTTCACCAGGCACCGCAGCAGTAGAGACAGTCACAGCAAGCTTTCTACCACTACTGCAAGAAGACCGGCCACATCTAGAAAGTTTGCAGGAGGAGGTTGGGGGTTTATCTGTATTATGGTACAAAAGGGCATCAACTGAGAGAGTGTCCTTCCAATCCTCATCGTGCAGTTCAGGGAGCAGATCCAGCTCTGAGGACACATGCGAAGCCACCTGCAGTACAGCCGAGGGGACCGCCACTTCTGATCCAACAACAGCGTTATGCCCAGTACCAGCATTAGGGAGGTGCACGTCAGGGACGGGCATTTGCTATGACAGTCGAGGAGGTCGAGCCCACTGGAGAAGCATCATTTGGTAGCTTAGTCTTTGCTTAGGACTTGCAAGATCATGACCGGGAGAGGCATTATCCTGGTTAGTGATATTTGTAAGGATCGAAGAGTTACTTTGGGAGGCCATGAGCTGAGTACGTATCTACTTATAATGCCACTTTCGAGCTACGACATTGTACTCGAGATGGATTGGTTGAGTAGGCACCATGCTAGTATAGATTGTAGAGGAGGTAGAGTTTTGTTTAGCCTGCCAGGAGAGCCAGAGTTTGAGTTTGCTAGAGGAGCTGCATAGCAGGGAGAAGGCATTATCTATGGAGCTATGGTAGAAGATAAGTAGTTGCCACATCAGTTGATAGCAGAGTTCTTGGATGTGTTTCCTGAGAAATTGTCAGGATTGCCACCAGATCGAGATATTGAGTTCTCTATAGACTTGGTGCAGAACCAATTTTACAGCATGTCTATAGAGTGAACAACAATAAACTAGTATAGCTGAAGAAGCAAGTGGATGAGTTGCAGGATAAGGGGTTTATCATATCCAGTTCTTCTTCGTGGGAAGCTCCGATATTGTTTGTACCAAATAAGGATGGATCGGTGTGCATGCACATCAATTACAGGACATTAAATAATCTCACTATCAAAAAAATACCCGTTGCCACCGATTAATGACCTGTTTGATCAGTTGAGTGGCGCCAAGGTATTTTCTAAGATAGACTTGAGATCAGTCTACCACCAGGTGAAAGTGAAGCCGGAGGACATTTCGAAGACTGCTTTTAGGACTCGGTATGTCTAGTATGAGTTTATGGTGATGCCGTTTGGGTTGACTAATGTTCCAGCGATATTTATGAATTTGATGAACAAGGTGTTCTATCAATACCTTGACAAGTTTATGGTGGTGTTCATCGATGACATACTCATATACTCGAAGACACAGTGGAGCACGAGGAACATCTACGGATTGTGTTAGATGTGCTGAGGAAGAAGAAGCTGTATGGAAAGTTGTCCAAGTATGAGTTCTTCCTGGACAAGATGGAGTTCTTAGGATATGTTGTGATTGGTGATAGAATTTTAGTAGATTCGAAGAAGATCGCAGCAGTGGAATCTTGGAAGACCCCGAGTTCAGTGGCAGAGATCAGAAGTTTCTTGGGTTTTGCAAGCTACTACATGAAGTGTATGAAAAAAATTTCAAGGATTGCCGAGCCGATGACCAGACTCACCAGGAAGGATGTAGAGTTTGTTTGGACAGAGGAGTACCAGGTTGCTTTTAAGGAATTGAAGAAGAGGTTGACGTCTGCTCCTATTTTGATATTACCATCAGGGTCTGGAGGTTTCACTATTTATAGTGATGAATCGGAGAAAGGTCTGGGTTATGTTCTTCAGCAGATAGGGAAAGTGATTGCCTATGTATCCAGATAATTGCATCCTCATAAGAAGAACTATCCTACCCATAATTTAGAGTTGGCAACAGTCATCTTTGCCCTGAAGTTGTGGAAATACTATTTGTACGGAGAGCGTTTGGAGATCTTCACAGACCACAAGAGCTTGAAGTACGTTTTCACTCAGAAGGAGTTGAACATGAGGCATCATCGGTGGCTGGAACTGATGAAGGATTTTAACATATCTTTGCAGTATCATCCTGGGAAAGCCAATGTAGTTGCCGATGCCTTGAGCAGGTATCCGGTAGCTATATTTTTGACACATGATCGGTATTTGTTGGAGGACTTGGAGAGCTTGGATATTGAGGTAATAGTTCCTAGTTTTACTTACAGATATGGGGGTTGTAGATATATTCAAAGTTGATGGACAGGATCAAGGCAGCCCAGTATGATGGTGTATCTCCGAGGAGCATCAGAGCTCAGGTGAGAGCAGGATTGGAGGACGATTTCACCATTGCTGAGGATGGTTCTTTGCGGCATGGTATTAGATTATGTGTGCCTAGTAGGGAGATGCATGAGAAGGTATTGCAGGAAGCGTATCGCTCTCAGTATTCCATACATCTAGGTGCCAACAAGATGTATCAAAATATGCGAGAGAGTATGTGGTGGTATGGCATGAAAAGGGAGGTGGTACAGTTTGTATCCAGATGCTTAGTGTGCCAGCAGGTGAAAGCTGAGAGGCAGAGGCCAGGTGGTTTACTTCAGCCATTACCCATTCCAGAGTGGAAGTGGGAGCACATTACTATAGATTTTGTATCCGAACTTCCACGATATCTAGGAGGGAAAGACACAATTTGGGTCATCGTTGACAGGTTGACCAAGTCGGCCCACTTTTTGCCTTTCAAGGTGGGTTTGTCTACGGAGAAGCTGACAGAGATGTATGTGAGGCAGATCATCAGGATACATAGGGTTCCCGTCAGCATAGTCTCGGATCGGGATAGTTATTTCACTTCTCATTTTTGGAGGAGTTTGCAGGCGAGTTTGGGCACCCAGCTCAAGTTCAGTACTACATATCATTTCCAGACAGATGGACAGTCATAGAGAACCATTCAGACTCTCGAGGATATGCTGTGTACCTGTGTACTAGATTTCGAGGAATCTTGGGAGGACCATCTCCATTTAGTAGAGTTTGCCTACAACAACAGCTACCAGGCTAGTATAAAGATGTCACCATTTGATGCTTTGTACGGTCGGAGATGTCGTACTCCTTTATCATGGGATGATGTTAGAGAGAGAGCTTTGCTAGGGCCAGAGATGATTGTGGATGTAACGGAAAATGTTAGGCTTATCAGAGATAGACTTCGAGTGGCGCATGACAGACAGCGACAATGGGCCGATAGCCACCGGAGACCTTTGGAGTTTGAGGTATAGTTTTAGATTTTTATTTTATACATGATATTTTTGTTTATTATAGATTTAGTTCTTAAGGTTGTATTTTGTTTTAGGTTGGTGGTCTGGTATTTCTGAGAATTTCTTCGATACGAGGCACGATTCACTTCGATGGAGGCGGGAAGCTTAGTCCGTGATTCATCGGACCTTTCACTATTCTAGAGAGGGTCAGTGTAGTTGCTTATAAACTAGACTTGCCACCTGCATTAGAGAGAGTGCACAACGTATTTCACGTATCATAGTTGAGACGGTATGTGGCAGATCCTAGTCACGTGTTGGATCACTCAAAAATAGAGGTGGGCCCTGCTCTTAGCTATCCAGAGCAGCCAGTTGAGATTCTGGATCAGACAGAGAAGGTGTTGAGGAACCAGATTATTCCCTTCGTATACATCGTATAGAGGTATCACTCTCCGGGGGAGTCTACCTGGGAGAGAGAGAGGATGAAATGCGAGAGCGTTATCCATATTTGTTTGTGCCTTGAGGTATGTTCTTTCCTGATTTTGTTCTGTTCTTTCCTGATTTTGTTCTATTTTTATTTTTTGGGGGTAGTTTCATCTTTGAATTTCGAGGACAAAATTATTTTAAGGGGGGTAGACTTGTCACTACCATATTTTCTAGGAAAGAGTATTTTGGTCATTTCATAATTAATTAAATATTATACATATTGTATATTTATTTATTATATTATTTAATTATTGTTAGATATTACTTTATTATTTTAGACTTGTGTTAGTGGACCTAACTAGTTTAGATTAGATCCATGGACCAACATTTAAATCTAGTTAGAATTGAGCCCAATTAGAAGCTCATTCATTAGGAGGAGGATTAATTAAGTTAAACCCATTAGACTAGAACCTTCCTTAATTATTTTTTCATAAGAGGCCCCAAGGGGTATTTTAGACTTTACATAGTAGCTTGGGGAGGGGAAAAGGTGGCCGACCATGTAAAAAGGAAGGAAAATTTTCTCTCTTTATTTTTATTTTCAAATCTAGATCTAGAATTTTCTCTTCCAAATTTCTTCATTCCCACATCAAATTTCACCCAATTTTTTTTTTAAATCCTTTCAAAATTATCCTTGGAGGCTATTAGAACAAGGATCTACAAGAAGGAAGCTATCATCGGAGGTGCAAGGATCTACAAGTTGGAGGCTCTTTTCACTCAATTTGGAGATTTTATTATGAATCCATCTTTTAATAGGTACAATTCAGTTTCTCCCCTCTAATCAGACTCTAAATCTGTGATTTAATTATTAGGAACCACCCCATATGCTAAGGCTACCCATAGGAATTGAAATAGGTTCATAGGAGGCCTATGGAGAAAGTTATGTGGTATTTTGTGTTAATTTTGGGAAAATTTTGAGATTGACACATCTTGTGTTTGTCAATTGGTCAATTAGACCAAATTGATATGTGTTTAATTATGTGTGTGACTTGTATCGTGTCCATAATTGGATACGTGTAGGCCGTATCCCGATAATTTGGAGATACGGGTTAATTTGGGGGTTTTCTTCTGACACGGTGGTTTGAGCATGTCATATTTTGACATGGACATGTAGATGTGTAATTAGCTCTTCGTATTGTTCATAATTATTATTTTAGACTTGCTCGTGTCCTTCGTGGTACGTTTGGTGGTGTGGTGGACTCATATTACAACCGTATTATAGATCTAGTGTGATACGGGTGTGATGCACTCCACGTGTTTGTTTTCTTGCATTTCAATATAACTTGGTAAAGATATTTAAGATTGTTACTTGTATGGTTATGTATATATATATTTATAGTGATATTGTGTTTATACATATACATATACATATATATATATATATATATATATATATATATATATATATATATATATATATATATATATATATATATATATATATATATATATATGTTTGTGATTATATATACATATATATATATGTATAGTGATATGTACAAATATAAATACACACACACACACACACACACACACACACACACACACACATATATATATATATATATATATATATATATATATATATATATATATATATATATATATATATATATATATATATATATATATATATATATGTTTGTGATTATATATACATTGAGATTGCATGAGTGGATATTCATATATATATATATATATATATATATATATATACTTATGTGTGTGCATAGATCTGTGTGCAGTGAAGAGGGGGGGTTGCGAGCCTGCAGCAATCAACTGCAGTGCAGCAGCAAGCAAGATCCTGCAGCAGCAACTGCAAGCAAGAACAACACCTGCAACCAAGCATAGTAGTGAGCAGCAACAGCTCGAGGAGCATGTACCACAAACAACTGTAGCAGCTTCAGTAGCAGCAGGTAGCAGCCTGCAGCAGCATGTAGCAGCAACTGCAGTGATATGCATTCAACAACATAGCATGCTAGCAGCAACAACAAGCATAGGCAGTAGCAGTAACTGCAGCAAAACAACAATGCTAGCAGCAAGTAAAGCAGCAAGAACAACAAAGGCAAGAACAGAGGGCAGCAGCTAGAGCAGGTAAGAGGGGTAGTTAGCTTGATGTATAGCTTAGTTAGTTAGTTCATTGATAGTATAGTTAGTTCATTGATAGTTTAGTTAGTTAGTTACATTGTTATGTATATATATATAAACACAATATCACTATACATATTATTATGTATATTCATATATATACTAGTAGTTATATATATGTATTGGTAAGTTAGTAGGTAGTTAGTATAGTATAGTATAGTATAGTATAGTATAGTATAGTATAGTATAAGTAGCTAATACATGTTAGTTTATAGTTTAGTGTATTGGGTAGTTAGTTATATGTTAAAATTGACATTACCTTGTGATACCAAGATAATGTCAAGATATTGGTGGATACTCAAGGTATTGGGTTTGAGTATCAAGATAGGTGTGTAGGTGGTGAGATACCGCATTGGTTCAAAGCCATGGTATCCACTTAGCATTAGTTTAGTTAGAAATATTATATATTGTCTTGTATATACATATTATAATATTTTCCTATCTAATAATTGTGTATCTTGATACGGTATCTTCTTCGTTTCCTAGTATCTTAACATAGCTAGTGTGGCCTAGTTACATAGTGTGTGGACCCAATATCTTAGAGATAAACTCATACAACCTAGAAATAGCTAGTTTGACCAAGTTTGACCTAGAGTTGACCTAGTTTGACTGTTTTGACTTAGAAATGACTTTTTGACCTAGAAGAAGACTAGCTTAACTTATTTTTATTCAAAAACCTTGTATTGATGTAATATTCTATATTTAGGTATTCAAGGCACCGTACTGGACATCTTTGATACTGTTCACCGGATTTCAGGTGAGTACATTCTCTGATAGTTTCTTATTTATGATATCCTCTACGTCTCTTGTATTTAGTGTAGATATCCTTGATTTCTTGACACGATGGTTACACGGATTGGTATATCCAGATCTCGTTATGAGATGTTATTTCTTAGTATGTATGATGTATCTTGTGCAAGCCTTATTTCCTTGTTCTTCTTGTACATGTACAAACATTGATTCTTGGGGAGACTAGCTAACTATCCAGCGAATCCTGTGTCATAATGTACCATAGTTGGATCCACTCTACTAGTCTGGGGCAGGGGGTATTTAGTGTAGATATATGATCATACCCTCCGTGTATTATGTCTTGTTCCTTGAATAGTCTTAATCATACACCGCACGTATGATTAACCAGGCCATATTTCTTGTATCAAGTTTCTAAGCTGATCATATGTTAAAGCTGGTACTCACTCACTTAGTCATTAGTATTTTTTGTTCATTTCTATATTGCTCATTTTTGTATTTATTTTTAGTATTTTCTTTATTGCATATCTCTTATATCTATATATTTGTATCTTGTATATTCATATCTATTTACTGTTACATAGTTTATATTATTTATTAGAACTATTGTTAGAGATGTACTTTGCTCCTTTCCTGACTGGATATATTTTTTCCAGATGACACTGAGGAGTGGTACCCCACTCACTACGTGCCTCAGGACATGGTTGTCTTAGAGCCAGAGACCTTGGCTCAGGAGGGTCTCATCCCGACTGAGACAGACGACCAAGGACTCGTAGCTTAGTAGTTAGTTTCCTTTTGTACTTAATTTGTCTCCAGTATTGTTATTAGTATTTCTCTGACTCATTGGATATTTTTTTAGTCTTGTGAGTTGTATTTGTGACTCTTCTATTCTTATATCATATTCGTGCTTTATTTTATCTATAGAACTGTGATTGAATATATTTATATTATATTGGTGGCATTGTTATATCTTGATTATTAGATAGATAGTTTACCCAAACAACGTTTTACCGTCGATGTTGCGGCGTTGGCTGGGCGTTGTTCACTACTTGCATCCCTACACCGGGTGCGGGTCGTGACATATTTTTACTGGTGGCCAATGCAGGTCTTCGAGGTCGCAATTAGTGTGATCCGTAGTGGTGCTCTAAATTGAGTGCTATTACGAGCCTGTTTTAGGATATATAATATAGGCTATAGGCTGAGAATACTCAATCACATCTAGGAAAAACTCTATTGATTCATTTCAACTGTTCTTCCTTGATATTGATATTTTAACTATCCTTCTTTGAATGCATTATATCATGTGCCATATTAATTTTTTTCTTTCGCTTTGCCTCAGGATGCCGCCTAAGACTAGATCACAGTAGAGGAAAGTAGTTTCTGATAGATCTGCGACTTTCTGAGGGCCTGCACCAATCACTTCTCCGATGATTGGCGTATCAGTTGCGTTCGGGGGTCCACCTCTAATTCAGAGGACTGTTTTGGCTATGTCTGAGGGACTTCCACCTTAACCTTCCGTACCGACATATGCGACTCAGGTGTTCGCATTATTTTGCGAGATAATGGAGGCTCAGAGGGCCCATTCTGAGGCACACCAGAGGCAGACCGATGTTTTGCGGCAGGGCATTAAGAGTGCTCATTAGCTTGCCCTTGCTGTAGTAGAGAGATGAGTTCCGATCCAGCAGCAGGTTGCTCCGCAGGTTGTCCAGCTTCAGCCAGGCAATATCCAGGACTTCAAGAAGCTGGAACCTCGGGTCTTAAAGAGGACGGAGGGCATCATCTATGCTAAAGATTAGCTCAAGGATATTGAGCATCTCATGAAGGTGTCCTATCTTGGTGAGGATCTGAAGGTCAATAGGGCTTCAACTGTTTGACATCGCCCGTACTTGGTTCAGGAATGAGCTACTTCTTGCTGATGTGGGGCAGTCTTGGGAGGTGTTCAAGGATCTCTTCAAAAGGAAGTTCTTTGCTCAGGCAAACAGGTTGGACTTGGGGAGGCAGTTTGAGAGCCTTACTCAGGGAAGCATGTCCATGGAGGAGTATACCGTAGAGTTCGGTAGGCTGAGCCGATTTATAGAGTATTTGGTGAGGGAGACGGCGGTTCGAGCTATCCATTTCTACGAGGGACTGAACTGAGAAGTGAAGATCCTCATTCTGTCTTTCTATAAGACCTATTCGGAGATACTTGCGAAGGCACACATGGTTGAGCGAGAGTTGGGTTTAAAGCCCAAGAGAGATCAAATTTTTTTTCTGGGGGTTAACAGCAGCACAGTGACTACTAAGCGTCCTTATTTCCAGTCCAAGCCTTTTCAGCAGCCGTAGCAGCACCAGACTCCGGCTAGGGTACCGTTTCACCAGGCACCACAACAGCTGTCACGACCTGCACCCGGTGTAGGGATGCAAGTCGGGAACAACATCTAGCCTACACCGCAGAATCGGAGATAGAATGTTGTTTGGGTAATCTATCTAATATAATAAGCCATCAATAATATCAATATACTCAATCACAAATCTAAGATGGAGAATAGCATGAATATGATAAAAGAATAAAATAGTCATAATATAACTCCTGAGTCAAAATAATAACATCAATGAGTCTGAGAAAATACTAAACAACAAGCTGGAGACAAATCCAGTACAAGAGAATACTAAAAAGTTACAAGTCCCGGGTCATCTGTCTCAGTCGGGATGAGTCTCTCCTGAGCCAAGGTCTCTGACTCTAAGATCACAACATCCTGAGGCCCGTAATGAGTAGGGTACCACTCCTTACCGTCATTTGGAAAAAATATATCTAGTCAGGAAAGGAGCAGAGTACATCTCTTACAGCAGTTCTAATCAATGATATAAACTATGTAACAGTAAATATATATGAATATACAAGATACAACAATAGATACAAGAGATATACAATAAAAAAAATACTGAAAATAAATACAAGAATGAATAATATGGCAATGAACAAGAATACTAAATGACTAAGTGAGTGAGTACTAGCTTTAATATGTAATCGGCTTGGGAACTTGATACAATATTTATGGCCTGGCTAATTATACGTGCGGTGTATGATTAACACTATTTAATGAACAAAACTTGATACAAGGAGGGTATAATCACATATCTACACTACATACTCCCCAATCCTGACTGGTATAGTGGATCCAACCATGGTACGCTATGGCATGGGATTCTCTAGGAAGGTAGCAAGTCTTCCCGAGAATCAGTGTCTGTAGATGTACAAGAAGAACAATAAAATAAGACTTGCACAAGATACACCATATACACCAAGGAATAACATCTTATGACGAGATCCGAATATACCAATCCATGTAACCATCGTATCAAGAAATCAAGGATATCTATACTAGATACAATGAACATAGAGGATATCATAAATGAGAAACTATCAGAGAATGTAATTACCTAAAGTCTGATGAATAGTATTACAGATGTCTGGTACGGTGCCTCGAAGACCTAAATAGGAAATATAACATCAGTACAAGGTTTCAGAATAAAAATAATTTAAACTAGTCAACATCTAGGTCAAAGAGTCATTTCTAAGTCAAAATAGTCAAACTAGGTCAACTCCAAGTCAAACCGGTCAAACTTGGTCAAACTATATATTTCTAGGTTGTAAGAGTCTATCTCTAGGATGTTGGGTCCATACACTAAGAATCTAGGCCAAACAAGCTAAACTAGGATACTAAGATACCGTATCGCAAGATACGCAAAAAAGATATAAAATAATTATATATGCATATCCAAAAAATATTAAATATACTAATCCTAATTATAAATAATAAATGGATACCTTGGATTTGAACCAATTCGGTATCGCACCACTAAACCTCCATCTTGATACTCGACCCCAATACGTTGAGTATCGGCCAATACCTCACCTTGGTATCTCAAGGTAATGTCAAATCCTCATTTATAGCTAACACTCAATATCAAACATATGCTAATCAACTAACTACTAAAATATAACATACTAAAACATAGATACTAACCTACAATACAATACTTATAAGATACATATAGTTAAGAATCTAACTAATACCTATCATACATATAGATATTTACCAAAAACTCACATATATAGGTATATATATAGTTAATAACTATTACACATATCTAACTAACTATTATACTAACAATGTATATACTACTAACCAACTAAACTCACTAAAATCACTACTAAGCAACCACTAACCCAACTAGCTAACTCATACCTTGTTAGCCCCCTCCTGATACACGCTGTTGCTGCTCTTTGGCTTACACCTGCTGCTGTCGTCACTGTTGCTGTTTGCTGCGGCTGTTGCTGTCGTTGATTGATGTCGCTGTTGCTGTTTGCTGCGGCTGTCGCTGTTGCTATCATTGATTGATGTCGCTGTTGCTGTTTGCACCAGCATTCGCTGATTGCTGTTGGTTGTTGCTGTTAGTTGCTGCTGTCACTGATTGCTGTCGTTGTTGTTGTCTCGGTTTCCTGTTTACCTATATCAAACTATATATATATATAAACACTCCTCTCTAATATATATATATATATATATATATATATATATATATATATATATATATATATATATATATATATATATATCATCATACACATAAATACATATATACAACATACATATATACATATAACATAACTATTCAAATAACTATATATATAGATGTATATCTACATATATATATATAAGCACATATGCATATAGATAATTAATACACTAGTATATCCACATTGACATACATATACATATATCCATATATATATACATAGCTATCTATATACATATACATAATAATATATACATATACATATACATATACATATACATATATATATGAATACATATGTTACAATTAGCTAAGAACAATGAAAATTGGATCTAGAAATGCAACACAACAAACACGTGGAGTGCATCGCACCCGTATCACACTAGATCTATGATACGCTTGTCGAGTTGAAGAAGCAAGTGGAGTGCATCGCACCCGTATCACAATTAGCTAGTCGAGTTGAAGAAGCAAGTGGATGAGTTGTAGGATAAGGGGTTTATCAGATCCAGTTCTTCACAGTGGGGAGCTCTGGTATTGTTTGTACAGAAGAAGGATGGATCGGTGCATATGTGCATCGATTATAGGACATTGAATAATCTCACTATCAAGAATAAATACCCGTTGCTACGGATTGATGACCTGTTCGATCAGTTGAGTGGCGCCAAGGTATTTTCTAAGATAGACTTGAGATCAGGCTACCACCAGGTAAAAGTAAAGCCGGAGGACATTCTGAAGACTGCTTTTAAGACTCGGTATAGCTAGTATGAGTTCATGGTGATGCCGTTTGGGTTGACTAATGTCCCGGCGGTGATATTGGTCAGCTAGATCTTCCATGTGAAGTCCTGTCAAACGTGCATGATATTTTCCAAGTGTCACAGCTTAGAAAGTACTTGCTTGACCCAAACCACGTGGTAGATTTTGGTCAGCTAGATCTTCAAGCAGACTTATCGTACGTCGAAGAGTCCATTCAGATCTTAGATCGAAAAGAGAAGCAATTACAGAATCGTGCAGTCTCGCTTGTGTGCGTTCTTTGGCGGAACCACTCGGTCGATGAATCGACCTGGGAACTCGAATCAGACATGAAGGAAAAGTTCCTTTCATTATTTCTTAGGGGTAGGTTATATTCCTATATTTTAAGGACAAAACTTTTTGTTAGTTGGTTAAGATATAGTGTTCAGTTTCCTCTATTAGGGAAGAGCGACTAAGAAATACTTGGTATCGTTCTATCAGGACAGATTGAATCAAGATCCTTTCCTCATTATGGATTTGTTTCTTCGGAATCAGGTCCCATATTCAATAGATCATGCCTCGAGGAAGGACTCGACAGCAGAGTCGAGAGGGGCCTTTCCGTTGCGATTGTTTCTTTGCCTGTTTTCGATGCCACTTGGTTGCTTTCTTGTTGGTTTTGTGACTTGTATTTACTTGAATGGTTTTGATGGATTTTATTGTCTTTGTTCTTTGGATTTCGTATTTTGTATCGAACCTTTGGAGACTGAAGTAGGAGATATTGATCATTTGTTGGTATGTGCAGGTGATCGTGTAAGCGACGCACAAGCAGAGTCTTGAAGATCTTCCTTTTCTCTCTCTCGATTCACCAACTAGTGAGTGGCCTTACTCCTGAATTGTGTCCTTCTTTGAAGTCTCCATTCCTAATAAATTGACTCGTTTGTGCATTCCAATCAACGATACCAAAAGAATAAAATTGAGTCAAGATAAAAGAAGAAGTCGCCTTGAAATACTTATAATGCTTGTCATATAAAATTATCAACGGTCACATTATTGCTTGCTTGTCCGCCATACATGCAGCTATTTTGTGTTCAGTTGTAGTTAGAACTTATTCATCTATAACTATTCAATGGGTAGTACATAACTTATGAATTGATTATATCAGCTAGTAGGCTATGCCATCGCACTATGCTAAAGTAATTATGTTCATGTTGATATCTTGAAATGCTTCGTATATTAACTTAGTATTTAGATTATCAATGATTATGGACACCTTATGTACAAGGTAGATGGTTCCTGCGGACGGTCGCTGGGACACCGGGGCCGATTCGTCCCGGGCGAACAACAGTTAGTCGTGCTAGCAACTTAGCACGAGTGAGATGGGAGTTTGTAGCGGGGCTCTTTACCTGCGCTGCAAGCATCGCCGTTTACCCAGACTATAGTCCATGACGGCTAGTCAAGACAGTGATCCTTATGTATATTTAAACTGTGCAAACTAACTATGTTTTCGTGGCAGGGAAGGTCATAGTAAGTTTTGTATAGGTGGTTCAGACGGTACAGGTAAAGTCAACGAACGGTGACACATTTTGTTATGTCATTCCCTTCTATCGTATATAAAGAATTAAACTAAGGCAAGATAGAAAGATCACATAATAATAATATTGTATATTCACATGAATACGATATCAATTTTGGTATGTTGGGTTAGCTCGCCCTCACGGTACTTTTTGAAGTACTGATCCTCGTTGCAGCAGGTTCTCCGAGCCGAGGCAAAGCGGTGAGGAGCTGAAGCTTCCTCCAATCCTCCACCGATCTGGCGTGTTCATGTTATGACTTTTGGTTCATAGTATCACTTTTGAAGCTTAAGTACATAATCACAAGGAGCCCGCACATATCTTTTGAAGCTCCTAGACGATGGTGCTAACTAGCACCCAAGGTGCCTTGCTCTTTTGAAATATAAGTAAATAATATAATGTATGGATTTGCAATCTCATTTTGCGTTTAAGTTGTAAGCCCGTGAGGCGTCCTTATTACTTTTGGGTCAGGAGTCTGTAACCAGATGTTCATTATCAATAAAGAAAACTTTTCTATATCTCAATGTGTGATATCTTATTTGCGTACTCTGTTGTATGTGTTCTAAAGTATATCATTATGCCTAGGCCTTATGCACACGCGCCTTACGCGTACATGACATCACGCCTGGGAGACGATTATCGATTTAGCAAAAATCGGGGCATGGCATCAATTGCCTCAACTCAAAGTTCAAACCTTGATGGAATCTTTTGGTCTTTCCTTCTTTATCCTGAACTAGAGAGGGTGCAAATCTGCTTAACCGACTAAACTCGATATTATACTCATCAACTGTCATGGATCCCTGGCTCAAGTTGGTAAACTTTTTATGTATCTCAAACTTGATAGAAGTAGGAAAGAACCTGTCATTGAATAACTTTATGAACTCCTCCCATGGTAGATTTGTGCCCAGGCTGCTCTCTTTGTCTGCCCACCAATGATATGCCAGAACTTCTTGCTGGAGTCTAACAGTTGTCACCCATATGTCCCTCGGTAGCTCCGAAGCTTTGATCATATTCTCGGTCTTCACTAACCAAGTGGTGACCTCATTAGGAGTCTCCATACCCTTAAAGGGTGGAGGGTTCACCTAACAAAATATATCTATAGTTTTTTCTTGCCTCTGGTTTATGCTCTGCTTCATAATTTCATTATGTTGCCACTGGGCTTGCATCATCACTTGGAAGAATTCGAACATCTACGTACATCCATAGGTGGAGCTGTTTGTTAGGGAGGTGCATATGGCATCTTTTGAGCAAAATATGGAGTGTATTATGGAGCAAAATATGGAGGTGGTAGTGGCGTATATCCTCCTGGTAGTACAGCTGTCTAATAAACAGGTTGACCCATCTGCGGTCCAGACTCCTGGTGATACTGTTGAGTAGGTGGTGTTGCCATATATGGCTGCATTGATTGTCCCTGCTGAAAAGAGTAGTTGGGGACATTATTGAAGGTTATTGGGGGGGGGGGGCTTCTCCTCTTGAGCTGTTATCTCACTCGAGGTAATGGCGAGAGGGATGGCACGTCCACTACGAAGATTCATCTTTCTGGGCACGAATAAATAAGTATTTCGTTAGAACAAGATAAAATGGGATACAAATCAAGCAGTCAAGTTAGAGTTCGAAACCAAGTCAAAGAAAGTGGTCACGCGAGTGGATGAGATTATATACCCTAATCCTATATGCAGGCTTGCAAGGTACAGTAATGTAACCGAAGAAATATTATCTCGACCTGCATGGGCCACCACAAAAACCATGTCATGCCCTAGTCCCAAAATACGTAGGACCAGAGTACATGGCAATAGCCAGTTACGCATCAAGTTGACTCCAGCCCAACTCAAATATGTATATGCTATATATAATAGGGTCAATCTATCTATATATTATCTCAATCCAAAAAAAGAATAAATATGTCATGAATGAACAATATGTAAGACAGTTGGCCGCCCTGTAATACACATATCCGAACAAGCTCAAAAATAAGAATATAACTTGCAAAACTAGGCTATACAGCAGAAGATATCATAAAGTATAGAAGACGAAAGAATGATAAAAGTACCACTAGCGATACCTGAATCCTGGAGACACAATCATAAACCATCTTTCTACTCTACCTAGCGAGCTCAACAATAACCTAGAAAGGAACCAGGTCCTCAGTGGGACGTAAAAAGATACATAGAAATATGTCGAATTAAATACAGTAAAATATGCATAGAGCATAGACAGAAAATATACAAGTACATTATACTAGACAATCTATATGAAAATGTATATTGAGGACAACTTTGACGTATGGGCAGGTGTAGGCTAATCTCATACACATGTACTCTCACAACTAATGAATACACACATACGTACTATCAATTGATATACCACCGTATGGGTAGCGAACATCGTAACACCATCAATCGACATATCGTAAGGGTAGCGACAATCGTAACACCATCAATCGATATACCGCAAGGGTAGCGACCATCGCTACACAACTACTGTAATGAGTCAAGTTATTACGGTTAACCGGATTAGGTATAACCCAAACGCTTGCTGACTATCCTCCCCTCCCATTAAACTATGTGTCAAGTATATGTCAGCAGGTACAATATATAACCATTATTAAAAAAGAAAAAATATATAATAAATATACAAAAATATAATGAACATAAAAAATACTATAAATAATTTGGCAAGGTACACTTGCTTATTTCCAAAGATGATGTAGTCAATCTCAAGACACGCAATCCAATCTACTAGCTATCCAATTGTGTCATCAAGCCACGCAAGCCATCATAAAAAATCTATCACAAGTTAGACCTACAAATTCTACGAATAGTTTTTGATCCTAAATAATCAATTTTCCTATGATGTTTATTAAGAATTCTGAATAAAATCATTTATGACTATGTTTTTCCTATATTAAGTTCTTTATTTGTATGTAAACTATGAATTTTAATCCATTAGGATCCAGTTTGCAAGCATGAGATTCGTAGCACGCAAATCGAGACATATAGTTGACAAAAAAGTCAATCAACATGAATATGAAATTTAAGTACACTATAATGTAGATTTTAGCACCACAAGAATGCTAGAATCGATGGTACAAATCTCGAATCATTTGCGAGATATCGCAGATATGATTCATAGTTTATCGATTAATAGATCGCTCGATGTCTTGAGTTTGCACGAATTAAAAGGGTATAAAATTAATCTAGTAAATTATGAAAAATATCTATGTTAAAGGTCTTTGTTTCAGCTTTCCAAAATATAAAACAGATCGGGAATCCGAGTACGGGATCTCCCAAAGTCTCAAAAATAGCATACCAAAAACTAGTTCGGACAACTGACACTTAAACAATTCTACAGAATTATCGGGTTCTAATCGTTTAAAATAAATTATACATTTAGATAGTTTACCTCGATATGGTTCTAATAAAAAGGTTGAGCGAGATTCTGACATCTGGATTGGTGGCTAGGGCTTCGCAAAGGTTAAAGAACTCGGAAGTCTCATACGAAACAACTCTCTCTCTCTCTCTCCCCCTCCTCCAAATATAATAATTCGACAAAAATAATTAGGGTTTTAATATATATATATATATATATATATATATATGGGCAGCTGGGTGGCTGCAAGCGACTTAGGTTTGGACACGTGTCAACATCAGGTTGATTTTGCCCAGATCTATTGGACTGAAAGAATTCGGCTCGATTCGACTCGACTTTGCTAGTCTTGGCTTGTATTAGTATTAGGACTCATATGGGTGAATGGTTGAGTATGACAGGCAGGGCTCACTGTCAGGCTAGTGGTGGCTGACAAGCAGGCCCCTGGATGATGACTGGACAGTAACTGTATAATTATTTTTTCTTTTTAGTTTTAATATCTAAAAAATAGTTTATTAATTAGTTTTAATCTAAAATTATCAAAAAATCCAAAAAAAATCTAGAAAATATATATAGGCATTCTAACCCTAAAATAAAAGTTTGATACTAAAATATTTTCTTATGTCCCTACAGTAAATTATAAAATATCTCGATAAATAAGTTTTTTAAGTGTTAATTACCTAAAAATTTCCAATAATTCTAAGAATTTATCAAAATTTCTAAAATATCATAAATGAGTTTCTAAAGCCATATTTGAGTCTCTATGAAGAATACCTAGCAAAGTATTGCATATTTTTGGGCGGTGTGACCTAAGTGTAACATGGGTTTATCGGTTTATCCATAACTCTTATGATTGCTAGGAGAATGTCTCAATAATTTTAATTTCTAAAAATTGAAAAAACAAATAGGAAGATTACAAAATATATAGCTAATTTGACACTTACGGGCACAACTTTTATATGTGTATCCTAATTCCACCATGCATATCATAAAGTGTCTTGACACAAACACCACATATCCTATTTAGGACATAAGGACACAAACTCATACCAAAATTAGACACAAAAACCCTTTGGAGCATTATCACAAATACTTGGTGGGCACAAACCCATGTATTCATATAATCTACATAAATAGGAATTAATAAACATTAGAATTAGTCTTCTCTAACATAATATATTTCTCTAAGGGATAGAAATTCCTATTTGTTTGCCCTTATATGTTAGTTCATTTTTAATCAAAAGATTGAGAAAAGAATCAAAAATTATATTTTAAAGTTTGAACTCCAATGGAGATCCAACAAATTTGACACAAAGAGAGGGTCCAATCTTCTCCACTAATTTTGATCTCCTCTCCTAGCACTTCTCCAAGATTTAGATTTGAATTTGGAAGAGGAAAGTATGGGGAAGAAAGAGTTTAGGGTTGGGATTATGAGAAGGGAACGAAACTAGGATTTTTTGGTTTGTGAATGAGTTGTGCTAATATGGGGGGAACATTTAACTGCTACTAGGGGAGGGGTGGGGTATTAAGGGGGTCGGCCACATATAGTTGTTAGGATTTGTTAGTGGGGGGTTGGTTAGGGTTTGTTTAGAGAGGCTTTATTATAAAGTTACAATTTTCCCCCTTACTAATTAAATATCAATTTACAATCTAATAGGAGTGAAATTACTACTCCATGACTTAATATAATTAACCCTAACTGAAATCTAATTATAAGAGTTTAACTAATAATTATATTTAGCAAAAATAAATTAGTTTGCCAAAGTAATATCTAAATTTCAGCTTTTGGAATATGAAGGTTACATGACTCTCTCAATAGTGCCAGTGCAGATGGATGATAGTGGAAAGTGCCTTTGCATGGACGGTAAAAAGTATTTGATCCCATCCAACTCAAAGACCCAAATCTTCGCACCTACGTCAACATCCTCTAGAGCAAGCTAGGTAGCATCCCCAAACAAGAATGCATGTTTCGGGAATAAGGTATCCCTCTCATCTGTAAAAGGAATGTTGTTAATCATCCTCTCGCGGGTAACCCAGTCCTGCAATACAACGAGTTTTGTGGTCTCTGGCTCAAATTGTATCATCTCTATGCCACACAAGTTAATGAACTTGCTAGGCTTTATCACAACGAAAGAACCGGCTATCGCACCCACATGCAACACAACATTGAAAAAGGATATTGTGGAGGCAAATAATTATGTTTAGCAGAGATTTGGAACAATAACACCATGATGAAATAAAGTCAAAAAATCTGTAAGGTTGTTCTCGAAATGCTCACTCGATATAGGAGGCTGAACAGGAAGAATATTGAGGGGATTTACCGTAGCCCTTTAGTCCCCCTCCTAGAAATATGAAGTTAGAATAAGAAGCAGTTATTTTGCTTGATCCTTTAGTTAAGAGCCATGAAAGGATCCTTCTTAAAAGGAGAAGGAAAAAAAGGAAGAAAGAAGAATAAGGGGAAAACATTCAGAAAGATAAAACCCTATGATGAGAAAGCCTCAAGAGAAGACAAAAAATTTCCTTTTCTTCCACGGCCCAGCTATTTGAAGCCCTAGGTTGGCATATAAGAAGTTGTGAGCACCCTAATTTTTATATAAGATTATTTTAGTAATTAATAATTAATTTTTTATTTAATTTATATATTTAATTGATAATTTATTTAACTATAGACACTTTTTGCCATGGTCTTGAGATTTTAGTACAATACTAGCCCTTACCTTCCGTCCAACTTTGCATACTAGACTTAGACAAGCCAAATTAGGTTCATAGATTGAATGTCACTCATAAATTTGCATCGCTATATTTTGTTTTTGTCGCACAACTTTCGCGACGTAAAATCTAGATATTGATAATTTAGCACTTTGTCATTGCGTACGATTTTAATGTGCAAAATCAACCATTTTTATCTAACCAACTTCACATTCATGAGCCTAACTAGACCTAACATGTTTATATTAAGGGTGTCCCATTCATTTAAATCTCTACATGCTTCATAAATATTACATGGTTCAAATTCTAGTTTAAATATCCAGTTTTCCATTTTAGGAAACCGCATCTTGCATATCTTTTGTGCACTTTATTTAAATTAAAATAATTAATTATATTATAGGCCAAGGATTGTTAGAAGCCTAACAAACCCTCATGGACCCTTAAATACAAGGTTTTGAAGATTAGTTCTGAAGAACCGGACTATCGGATTAGTTCGTGTTGCTTGTGGGCATCTTAGTGGTGGCTCATGTAGGTCGAGAGCATATTGTTTCAGATACGTCACTTTACCGAGTAAGCCTGCAACTAGGATTAGAATATAGGATTCCATCCACTTATTTGACTAACTTTCTTGATTTCGTTCCAAATTTTTTGAACTCGACTACCTTCCTTAGCGTTCGAAATTGTATTATCTTAATTTTCTTGACGTTACTATAACCATTTACTCACCTCTACCTATTTTGGAGTAATAAATGTACTCCTCTAATAGTTTCTTAAGTATAGGCTTCTGCCAGAATATGGAAATCCTTATTGTTAGGTTTAGAAATAATTATGATAACATACCTACTAAGAAAATGAACTAGAATATTGACAGCTCCCAAAAGTTTAATATACCTAAATAAGCCCTAACATCCAGCACCTATAAGTTGATTGAAAATTATTCCTTGTTATATTTAGGTATGACTTGTGCGTAGTATAAACTACTAAGGTTAGTTAGAAATTTGACCATATTGTTTGACCTGAGTATTGAGGAACCAATAGAAATTTATTCTTGGATATTAGGACTAAAACTAACTTCCATAGTGAGATAATATATGGAAATTATAAATTTAGATTCTTGTCTTGGTATTAGCAGAGTAGTATCTTAGGAAACCAAAAGGAATGAACCAATACCTTAGTAGGAGCAATGATACCCTATCTTCAGCCTAGCAGATCCCCTAGAATCTATGATCATCATGGATTCATATTTGGGTATTCCTAAGTCACCGACAGTGCCATATCATCCAACCTTAGGTAACTATCTTTCCTTTATTATAACTTTCTTGCCGTTACTTTAAACATCTAACCATTGTAAGAATTTGATTCTATTTTCAAATCATGCCAACCTAGGAGACTATCATATCCTCATGAATATCATCTTCTCTTAGAAAATACGTTATCATCCAACTATTTATATGCTTTCGCATCTTGAGTTAACAATCCACCAATTATAGACCAATTGTCATCGCTCTTTAAATAATTGAACATAGTAAATGATTAGAACCTTTTTTTTACCATACCCAGCATACCACCTTCTCTTAGGACACCATGATATCCACTTACGTTACTTATCCCTTATATCAATCATAGATCCCTTTTAATTCTCTCTAATCGTTTGCACCTAGGAAATAATTGAAATCATTCCTTGATCATACTCCGACCTCGATAACTTGCAAACAATCTCATCTTAAGAAACCACGTTATTATCAAGAGCCTTATTTACTTTTATATCTTATTTTCTCATAAACTTAACTTTGATGTTCGTTATTTTGTACGATGACTAAATTTTTTCTTCATCTTTCAAATTGTACCACCTCACCCCTCTAATTTTAGGCCAAGTAATTTCTTTTATGATAGGATTATAGTTTGATAGGATTATGGTTTGATTAATCTTAAATTTTGATTTTGTTGATAATTGTTAGAATTTAATAGGTTGAGTTGTTCATTTAGGTTAGAATATAATTTTGTAATTATCCTTTAGTTCCAAATCATATAACCTTCATCAATATATCTTAATACAGATTATATTCTCCCTCATGTTGCGAGCCAACAACTTCTTTATTCTCAATATTATCACCTTTTGTTCTATAAGCACTTATTATAAGGATAACCATCACCTTAGAAAGTTTTATAATGCACTAGGATACCCTAATAGTACCAAGATCTTTTCCTTATATACCTTAAAAAGAGTTTCTACTCCATTTACAAGAATAAGGCTATTTTATAGAATCTCCATAAAGCAATTATAATACTAGTTGAATCTTTGTAAGTTGGGTAGCGTGTCCTAGAATTCCATAGTTATTAAGCTACACCAATAAGGTATAATTGAACGACATCGAAATATATGCTAGCATAAGGAGATGGTGTTTGCCAAGACTGCATAATCCTAGCGGTCTGAACCCTAATTGGTCAACCATAGACTTAGACAAGAAGTTAGTATGACAACTGTAGAGACACAAACACCAGACGAGTCTTAGATTCTTGATAAATTTAAACTATTTGTACTTTCATTCATCATAATCTCACGTACTTATATTTTGGACTATCTTGACTTATGCCGCTATTATAGCCTAGTTTTGCAAGCTTATTCTTTTATCTAGCTTGTTCATGACATATGTGCTATTGGGGATGCCCACTAATACATTGTCTAATTAGAATCAATATATTATGGTCTGATCAACCGTAGTGCACTTGGTTCGCTCTTTGTTTGGCTATTTTGCGTAGATTGAGATATAATTGACTTAGCTTATTTTACAAATATACTTGCCCTCTAGGCAGGTCAGAGCATATCTTATTAGTTACATAACTATACTGATACGAGCCTGCGAATAGAAATATACCAAGATAGGAACTCAATCCACAACTGATTTAACAATTTTCTCATTGAATTCGATTATCTCCCTTGGCCTTCTCAATTGTAATCGTTTATTTCCCTTGACATCACTATCATTGTTTCTCGTCTCCCCTTATTTCGGAGAGATGAACACCCGTGCTTGGTATAAGTTAGAAAATGGTTAGAAATAAATATTATTTGGATATATTGCATTATTAGTTGCTTGTTATATTTTTAATATACTGTTGAAGATAGGGAGGAGTATATGGATATGCTAAAAAAAACTATAGGTACATAGTTGGATTAAAAGTTTTCGAGAATAACTGAGATTAGAGGAACTTATGAAAATTCTTTTAGAAAATAAAAAATCTTGTAAAAACTTAAAGTTTTGATATAGTATTTTGTTCTAAGGCGGGGGGGGGGGGGGGGGGGGTAGAAGTTGTAGAAATTATAAATGTCAAATTCAAATTGTAGTAAAAAAAAATATATTATAGGTAAAACTCTTAGATGGTGGTTAATAAGGCAATTAAGAATAATATGATAGAGATATTTGAGTGCTTTTGCTCTTAAGTTTGTTTGAAGAAAATTTAGAATTTCTTTGAGATTATGTGAAGGAAAACAAAACTTAAAGATATAGATTTGACTGTGAGGATAAGCGTATGGGGATTGAAATTTAAATTTTTATAGGATATATTTAGAAGAAGAAAAATTTAATTAATTTGAGGATTCGAGTTAAAGTTTAAATTTTAAGAAATAAATTATTAATTTAGATTTTGAGAATGGAAATTTAGTTAAAATTTGAAGACTACGAAGTTCAAAAAAATTTAAATTTCGGAATAAGATTAGATTGAATGAGCTTGGTTATTTAAATTGTTGAGGTGTTATTAATGATAGATCAAATTTAGATTTAAATTTAGTTATTTGAATTTTAAGGCGATTATGATGTATTGAATTTAAATTTAAATTTAAAATATTTGATGAATTAAAAAAAATTTGGAGTTTAGATTTTTAGTAAAATTATGAATTTAAATAAAGAGTTGAGAATTTAAGATTATGATATGGTTGTAATTGTGTTTAAATATTAAGGAGATTATGATGACGGATTTAAATTTAGATTTAAAGTAGCTTGAAATATTTTAATTTTGTGAGATTTTGATAAGATTTGACTTAAAATTTAAATTTAAGGATTTAATAAAATTTTAATGAAATTTGAACGAGTAGAATAATAATAATTTTAAAAGTGAGAATTGGTTCTAAGTTAAATTTGAGGAGTTTAAATCTTGAAATGGGCAAAATTTGAAGATTTAATTTAAATTTTTTAAGTTTTGAGGATAAAAAGTTAATTTTGAGGATCTTGTGAAGTCATAACCAATGATTTGACCCCGTGATTATATTATTTTTTTGAGTTCAAAGTTGATAAATTTTTTGTTATTGAAGATATTAAATTTCGAGAACGAAATTCTTTTAAGGTGGGTAGATTGTGAGCAACCTAATTTTTATATAGTATTATTTTGATAATTAGAAATTAAATTTTATTTATTTATTTAATTTAAATATTTAATTGATAATTTATTTAACTATAGACACTTTTTGCCATGGTCTTGAGATTTTAGTACAATACTGGCCCTTACCTTCCGACCAACTTTGCATACTAGACTTAGATGAGCCAAATTAGGTTCATGCATTTAATTTCACTCATAAATTCGCATCGCTATGCTTCATTTTTGTTGGACAACTTTTGCGACGTAAAATCTAGATATTGACAATTTAGCACTTTGTCGCTGCGTACGATTTTAATGCGCAACATCAACAATATTTATCTAACCAACTTAACATCTATGAGACTAACTATACCTAACATGTTCATATTAAGGGTGTCCCATTCATTTAAATCCCTACATGTTTCATAAACATCACATGGTTCAAATCCTAGTTTAAATATCCGGTTTTCTATTTTAGGAAACCGCATCTTGCATATCTTTTGTGCACTTTATTTAAATAAAAATAATTAATTATATAATAGACAAAGGATCATTAGAAGCCTAACAAACCCTCTTGGACCCTTAAATACAAGTCCCTTTTGGGCCCAACACAACTCCAAGCAACCAACACCCAAAAGTCCAACCAACACGTATATTATACATGCAACCCTCTCCTCTACCTAGCCCTAGCCTCCTCTCCTCTCTTATGAACAACCAAAACAGAAGCCCCCTCCCTTTTTAACATCTCCTCTTCCTCCTCTCCCTCCACCACACCTTCACGCACCCTCACGAGCACCCCAAGGCCGACCCCAAGCCCAATCTTTCACCCAAATACCCCTATATTAGGTCGGCTACTAGTGCTACTTATTGTTGCTATAAAAACAACCAAAACCCCTCAAAAACCCTATTTTATTCATATATCTGAAGTCTCCTAACACCCTGTCAAGTGGCACAAAGTTTGAAGTCCGTTTGGTACTCCGTTTGGCCGTAGTGGCGAAGAAGGTCTCCGTCGTAATCACGTACGTGTAAGTTTTCCAACTTCAAATCTCCTTCCAATTTTTCATGAAATAAAACTCATGTAGAACTATGTTAATGTTAGGTAGTGATTAGAAATACTTTAATGTATGTGAAGCCATATTTTTATGTACAAAACTATCCCTACTTGTTGAACAATCTAGACACAAACACAGTGTATCAATACTAGTTGTAGTTCTTTGAAAGTTACCATATTTTGACTATGCAAATAAATTCTAAAATTTAATATATTATAATTACATAATATTTAATGTATTATTTTGTTATTTAATGATTTTTTGATATAAATAGGGTAGTTGCATGCATAAACTATGTAGCGTAGTTGCTAGGAATCACTAGTTGTCGCCCGTAGAGACTTTTTGCATGCAATGATATTAGATTGGTTATTTTTATATAATTATAAATAATTTCAGAATTAAAAGTTTTTAATAATTAATAATTTAAAAATGGTTTTAAAAATGTTTAATGACTAGTAATATTCTGGTGTGTAGCTATTTGCATGTGCAACAAATATAGAATTAATAACTAGATAATAACCTAATTTAACTAGAAAATTAGAGTCTAATTAGTGTAATAATTAATTGGTAGGTGTTCGAGGTATTTTTATGGAGAGCTCCGGACCGAACTTGTTGTGCTCGCAGTTTGGCTCGGAAGACAAGTACACCTTGCTTATTTGTATTGTTTAGTTACATTATGCCTAGTTGTTATTTGTTAGTTGTGTGCATACGTCTTAGAGTAGTAGAATTACCTGGCATATTATAAAGGTACGTGATATCTTCTGACCTGACACTTGTTCAACACATTCACTGAGTGACAGAGAGAGAGTGTATGGACTAGCGTGTTGACTGGCCATTGATACGTAAGTTCACGTCTTGTGTTAGTAGTTGATGTTAGCTTAGTTTCTAGATTTTTATTGACGTCGTTGCATTATTCCTGCACCGCGTATACGGTTCGGATAGTAAATTGGGAGGGAAGAATCTACTAGTGAGCGTATGGGATTTATGTTTCTTACTGTGTAAATGGTGTACCCCCGAGTTCTGTTGAACGCCTAGTGGGATGACTGGTTCTTCTATTTCTTCTCCCTCATGCGTCACTAGAGATGTCTCGAGTGCATATCACATAGATGGTTTAGTCACCCTATTTATTGTTTACTGCTTTACTTTTATGCACGCCAATTTCTTGTGTACTTGTTATGTCCCTCTGAGGACCTGACACCTTTTCCAGATCCAAATGAGCACTTGTACCCTACAGACTACGGGGTTGGAGATTTTGCTGACGAGGACCTTGGGGTGGAGCCACATGAGTTTCCTAGAGCATTATGGATGATAGTTTCTTAGTGTTTTGGGTGTCCATATCTAGTTAGCTGGCACCCGGAATATTTTATTATTTTTTAGTTGTATTTTCTCTTATTATTCTTTCATACTGTCTTATCGTGGATTGTTCTCCACTAGACTTTATTTGTAGTAGGTTCTGAGACTTTATCTATTCATTCAGTTCCTATTCTGTGATATATGTGGATGAGACTAGATTATTACTTGCCTGATATATTGTGTCTTAGTTATATTCTATAGTGTACTATGACTGGTTTGGTCCATTAAATTGGATTTCTATACTTGTTTGTACAGCTGGCTTGAGTACGTATACCTGATCCTACGTATTTTGGGACTGGAGAGTGACAGAAATCGAGATAACAACAAAAGCTTTTGTCTCTAAGTCACGAAAATTATGATAGCCTTGCACAAAATCTGAAAGGAATATATGTTTCAAAATATTGTCCACGAAATAAAGCCCCTTTCTCGGAAACCCCTCTCAAAGCTAGGAATGCTTCTACTGTTCAACGTATTTTCGAAGACCCCTTCGAAAAACTTTAAAGTGGATCTTATATAAGCACAAAAAATCTCTAAGTCCATATCTTGTACCAGTAGAAAAGTAATGCCAAATAATCCTAGCAGAAAATAGCCAAAGGCAAGTCCTTGCGAAAGACGTAGGCTAAATCCCTCCAGCGGAAGAGAGATTCAATACGTCAACCTATGTGACAGGCTATCAATGCCCACGCTCTGCGAGAAATTCATAACATATAAAATCAATAGGCTGATAGTCCTCAACATGCCAACCACGTCAAGCCAAATCCCCACAAATAATAGGGTCTTTCACCTTTCTCAAGGAACTTTACTTCTACATGTTTTCCATCCATGTAAAGAGTCCTCAACGCCATCTTTTCTTTTAGCAAAATTGTTAGAGAGAAACCTTCGCTCCATGATTATCATCTCCAACTGACTACGTATGAAAGGAACTTCAACACTCACTCCATGATCGCCCCCACTCTGCCAAAATCTCCCGCTCAGTGCTTACGTGGACAACTATATGGCAACCATTGGCCACTCTCCCCCCCATGATCCCATCATGGGGATAAAGTGATATAACCGCAAAGCCACCAGACATCTTCAGGAGGAAGTGCCCCTTTTACGGGCCACAATCCTGACCAATCACACTTGTACATGAGCCATGTCATCTCCATTAAAGGCCATGATCTCATATGGAAGCTCCCCACTCAGCGACTTCTTTTCGCCTACAGCTCGACGCTACAGGAAAGCCAAGTGTAACGGCCGAAAGGTCATTCCTCTATAAGAACTTAGTACTTTGCAATTTTTAAATGACGGCCAATACGATAGTTGATTCTAGCCTCAATACTAAACTCCTGCTCTATCCTATATTTTTTTATCCCCCAGTTGTGTCTGATAGTCAATGAAGTAAAGGGATCACTCTAATCTGATCTCCACTACCCCACTCCCCAGAATCTTGACTTGTTCTAATATTATTGTATTTACATCTCTTGTGTAGTCGAGTCTGTTAACAAGTTCAATAAAATGTTTTTTATCGAAAAGAAGTTCTTTTTTACTTTTTATGATACCTCTCTCTCTCTTTCTCTCTCTTGACCAAAAATGGTTTCTAATGACTCTTCTTCCTTCAATGTGCAATTTCACCCTTCGTAGCTCTATTGGGTGAGATGCTCTTTGGATCAGTCGAAAGGATAATTGGCACAAGTTATATCGATGACATGGTAGACTCCGTCATGTCCCAGATAAACAAGGGCAGTCTTCCGGGGAGGTAAACTTTCATAACCCAACAAGATAAGGTCATACTACTAGCCTAGATCAACAGTAGGAAATTTTGCGGGAAGAAAGCTGAGACTTATAAGAAACCAACCTTCTTGTTCCGAGATGCTTTGAAGGCACCGGCTTCAGAGGCTGCCTTTGTAAAGTAGAGATAGACCTTCACCTTGAATAATATGCTAACGTATATACCCGACATAGAGCGTCATTACCCGCTGTCGGCATTCGCTCAGGTGACTAGTCAGCGACAGATGAACTGGGATCTGACCCCTAGACAACACGGAGCAGTAGTCAACGGGTTTCATCACAAGTATAGTAACAACAAAAAGGACCTATTTGAATGTGTGAAAGAATATATTTCTTGCACAATTAAAGGATTATTGTCAGGGTCAATTGTCAATGATGTAGGACCAAACATCCACTCATATACCGCAGAGACCTTTATCAACAAATTCTTGAAGAAAGAAAAAAAACATACCTCTTAGGAGACCAGTGACGAACAAGTTGGATCCATAAGGACAAGGTCTGGAGCAACCTTACCTAATGGATGCTGAAGAAATATGAGTTAATCTTCCAGAGAATCGACTTGTACCACACTATCAGGGCCACTTGCTATGGCTTAGAGCTAAACACTCACATGTTCATGGCAACATTAGAAATATAAAGCTATCGCATCGAGGTCTTCTTCACACCAGTTGGCGAGATAGGCTTTGTAATATCCCGCTCCGCGGAAAGTGTCACTACCCAATTCTAGAAAATAGGATTTTTTTTATTTTTATTTGGTAAATTGTGTATTAATTATAATTAATTATATTTATATTTAATTAGTGATTGTATTATTTTTTTATGGATTATTTTAGGGTTTTGGTTAGTCTGGACCCATGTCAGACCCTAGTGGACCCATGTCCGACCCAACCAACACCCTTGTGAGGCTTATTTTTGGGTTTAGAATAATTATTATATTTTATTTTAGTTAGTTGGAGTGATTATGAGTTAATTTGAGTGCTTTTGGAACCCCAAACCTAAATTCCTATTAGAATGACTTAATGAGAGGGCATTTTGGTTATTTTGCATTATGTAACCAACTTATTTGCATGTGATCGGCCCCCCTATTCCCAGACCTGGATCGGAACCAGTAGCCCCCCTCTTCTTCATTCTTATTTCACTTCTTCTTCTTCTCCACTCTTTCTTCTTCTTTTCTTCTTCCCACTTCCTATTTCAAGCAAGTAAGTTCTCCATTTCTTCTCTTTCTTCTTCTATTCTTCCATTTATGTGAATTCTAAACCTATACTTTTCCCTAACCTAGGTGTGTAGAGCCTAGACTTAGTGTGGAGGCTTGATTTGGAGGCTTGGAGGCTTGAGGGTGGTAATTTCAAGGGTTTTGGAGACCTTGGCCTTGGGATTCCAACTCCCAAGAGGTAAACCCTAACTTTCCTCTTAGTGGTTGCTATTATATAGTGTAATTAGTGGTTTAGAACCTTCCTAGACCGTGGGAGGAAGTTGAAACTTGTTTGGTTGTGTTTGGAGACTTTGACATTAGGTTTTGTGTCAATTTTGGGTAAAATCCGAGATTGACCCAATTTTGGGTGATGTCCTAGGTTAGACGGACATAGGTAGACGTGCTTGGGTGTCTTGGAGGTTAGTACGTGTCTCCGTTCGGACACGTGAAGTCATGTCACGGAGAAATGGGCATTTTGGGCGATTTGGGGGTTTTCATCGTCGTAGGTTCTATGTGCGTGCGCGTTTTTGCCATGGACGTAGAATCAGCGAGTTAGCATTTTTTTCTAGGATCTAGACATCGATTAGAACCCGTGGATAAATTTTGGGCCGATTTCGAGTAGGTTTGGTGTACGTTTCACGAGGTTTTGCGAACCGCACACCACGTGTTCGTCGAAATGACCGAATGGCCATTTCGACTTAGTTTCTTGGTTTCGGGCTCTTGCACGCATTGGGTTAGCTTCGGAGAGTGTATGCTAGAGTTCTTGGGTTATATTTTATATATTTATAGTTATTTATAGGTATAGGGGTCGTTGGACGTGTGTTGGTGGGGTGTTATGTGTTGTGTGTTGTGTTGTGTGTTGTGTGTGTGTTTATATATAAATAAGTTTATATATATATATATGTGTGTCTATATATATATAAATATGTGTTTGTATATGTTTATATGAGTGTGTATATGTGTTTGTGTGTGTATATATATATATATATATATATATATATATATATATATATATATATATATATATATATATATATATGTGTGTGTGTGTGTGTGTGTGCGTGTGTATATATATATATATATATATATATATGTATGTATGTGTGTGTGTGCGTGTGTATATATATATATATATATATATATATATATATATATATAGATATATAGATATATATTATGTGTATATATATATATATATATGAGTATGTGTACATATATATGTAGAGTATTTATATATATATATATATATATATATATATATATATATATATATATATATATATATATATATATATATATATATATATATATATATATATATATACATACATGTGTGTGATTATATATATATGTGTGTGTGTACCTATATACATATGTGTAAGTGTATATATATATATATATATATATATATAAAATTGTGTGTGTATATATATATATATATATATATATATATATATATATATATATACACACACACAATTTTATATATATATATATATATATATATATATATATATATGTGTGTGTGTGTGTGTGTGTGTGTGTGTGTGTGTGTGTGTGTGATTGTGTGTGTGCGTGGTGTGTCGAGGGCTGAGCAGTGAGCAGTGGGCGTGGCAAGGCAGCTAGATGGGAGGCTGCAGCAGTGGCACAGCGATGGGGTAGCAGCCTGCTCCAACAGCGATGCAGCACAGCGCAGGCCACAGCTTATAGCACAGCAGTACAGCAGTAGCTGCTGCAGGGCACTGCAAAGCAGCCGCAGCAACAAGTAAGTGCAGCTGCAGCAGCAGCCAGCATTGGCAGCGGCAGCGCCGCGGCAGCAGCGGCAGCAGCAGCCTGCAACAGCAGCAGGGCAGCAATGGCAGTAGCAGCAGCTTGCTTTAGCAGCGCAGCGCGGCACTTGCAGGTAGCCTAGCACTAGCAGGGAGTAGCGTAGCGAGAGGGAGAGAGAGATCTGTATGTACAGATAGATAGATAGAAAGTTTAGAGTATATATATATATATATATATGGATATGGGTTTGTGTGGTTATATATATAGATATGTAGGTGTATATATATATGTGTTAGATATATATATACTAGCCTAAATAATTACCTAGGTGTATATGTATATACATAAATAGTTAGCTAGATGGGTAGTTGTAGAAGCATGAAAAATACGCTGGAAAAATTATACGCGTAAAACCCCCAATATACATGAAGCCCGCGTAAAACAGAGCTCCAGCACTGTGTGGTGTAAGATATGACTCCAGAGCCATTGGCGTACGACAGAGCTTCAACGCTATTCCGCGTAAAGCAGTACTTCCAGACTGCTTTGGCATAAAAAGGTTGCTACATCGCCACTCCGGCGTAAAATACGCTTGCTTTTAATGCAGCATGAAGTTGTACGAGGAACTCTTCATATTCCTCGAATGAACCTGTCAGACAAAACAGTGAACCTGACTCCTGACAAAGAGTACTGCACGACGATCAAGAGGACGGCTGTAATGATGATTCTACACAAAGATCCAGACTGTCATTTAGTGACATAATCCTTGATATAAGACATTGTTTATGCATTCAAGGGATACGATGCCTATTCTACACAGGCAAACATGAGCTTTTACGCTCAAGATAAGAGGAAACCAGACGCCACGTCAAAAGCTGTTTTTCGTACAGAACTCGAGGCACGTCTCTGCAGTTAATGCACGAGATAGGGGCAGATCTCTGCATTTAATGCACAAGATTTGGTTCTACTTTTAATGACTGGGAGAGCTAAAACTAGAGCTAATACGCTCACGTTATCATCCCTGCATTTTACGCCAATTAGGCTATTTTCAGCTATAGGAGTACGCCGTATGCTATCTCCTCGAAATACGCCAGGCTATTTTCAACTATAGGAGTACGTCGTATGCTCTCTCTTCGAAATACGCCAACCCAGGCTATATTTGCAAAGGTACATGATAAGGCTATTTGGCCCAGAGTATGCTCAAGACCTCAGTCAGGAAGGATAATTGGCTAGTTTACGCTGGTTACCTACCTATGCAGCATCAAGCTTTACGTTACTTGGCTTCTACGGCGCCAACAAGACAACTACTTGGCTTCTACGCCAACAAGACAGCTACCTGACTTTTACGCCAACAAGATAACTACCTGGCTTCTATGCCAACAGGGCAGCTATTTGGCTTTTACGCCAACAAGATAACTATTCGGCTTTTACGCCAATGAGATAGTTATTTGGTTTTTATACCAACCATCTCTACGCGAGGGGCGATTACCTACGTGGCTTGCATACCTTGATCTTCGATGCAGTTATACGCGTTATCTTATAATGGGACACGCGTCACACACAGATTCAGGAGATCATTCATACGTGGGTAACAATTATTATAACCGTCGCGTAAAAGGTGCAACTCTCTTCGCTGTTTGGTTTTTATGCCGACTAGTCAGTTACTGTGACCGAGCTCTATAAATAGAGGCTTTCGGTCATAGGAAACGAGGATCGAAGAAGGACAGGGAGGTCGGTGGATCGGAGAGAGAGATCAGAGAGAAGAGATCATCAAAAGAGCTCTACAGATAGTGTGGATTGACAACTTTGGCAACGAGAGTTCAATCCCTGCTGCAGCCTTTGAAGCCCCTTCTTTATCTTCTACAGTACTTCTTCATCATCGTGTGGTCCAAGGGACAAAGTGATCGACCACAGATTAGACTCCTATAGCAATATTTCCCTAGAATCATTTTTTGTACTTAACATCCTCGTATAGGATTAATTGTACTTCTTTTTTTCTTGTTTGTAAACAAATAAAGGGTTTCGTATAAACCTAGTTCCAATTTCTTTTGTTTATCATCAAACACAAGATGGCGAATCTGCTGGAGATGACTTTCTCTTCTGACGAGAAAGCAATTGCTCAACACGATGTTGTATCAGTCGGATCAACGAAGAAAACTTTGGTCGTCCAATTCGACCAATCTGCTTATGAAGACATGCTTCGCGCAGGGGGTGGCTCTCATTCCCTCTCTGTCCAGGACAACAGGAAGTTGCGTAAAGTATGGATGCCCCGGACATCCTCTACCCTTCCTGCAGGCTCTCTCTCTCCGACCAACAAGGTTGTGACATCACAACCTATACGCTCCATTCATAAAAACCTGTCTCCCATCTGTGACGTGGCGGACAAAGCTTCTGGCAATGCCTCCGTGCCAATCCAGAAGTCCAGAATGTGCCCTGCGCGTAAAACTTTGTCTCCCATCTCTGATGTGGCAGACGTAATTTCTGACAAGGCCCCAGTGCCAATTCAGAAATTTCAAACGTGCTCTGCGCGTAAAACTCTGTCTCCCGTCTCTGACGTGGCAGACATAATTTCTGACAAGGCCTCAGCGCCAATTCAGTAATTTCAAACGCGCCCTGCACATAAAAATGCATCTTCCATCTATAAGGAGGCAGATGGACCCTTGGATCATATCAAGGGAAAATGAGTGGCGAATCTCCCGATCTCTACGCTTGTATGCCACCAAGAGAAGAAGTCGCCCGCTCTTCAAATTATGCATGATGCTGGAGGCCGTTTGAAGACTTCTCCTGTTTTATGCGAGTCTGTACAAAGCCCCAGATTACGCCAGGATAAGCCCGTCCGCTTAAAGAAGACCTGTTTCACGGAAAAATACGTTCCTCAGAAGGATGATGGATCGTATGCTACTCACATGGCTGAACTGCTGTATTCTTATTTCAGAGAGAGAGTTATGATTCCCAATCTCCATACCCCAACTGATGTAAAAAGGCAGAATAAGCCTTCTCCTTCTTCTTCTGTCAATCCCCCTGATCTGCGTAATTTTTTAATCCAGAAGCGCAAAGACAGGGGATCTTCTAATATGTCTATTACACCCCCTAGGGAGCATTGTTGTAATAGTCATAAAGTTGTAGTTAACTACTGCTGTTGTAAGACAAAACGGTCAATTTTTGACCGGTTGAACTACTCTTTGCCCTTACAGGAAGAAGAGCCGACATTCGCATCAGTGAACATGGCTTCACACATTCCTAGAGGAAGGTCAAGTTCAAGACGACATCCCTATAGAACTCCGAGCCAAAGGAGATTTGACAGACTTCTTGAGAATATTGAAGCAGGTGTCTTTCGAAATACTTGCTCAAGGTCGCGACAATCGGCTTTATATTCTTCCGATTCTGATATTGGGGGTCGCCAGTTTCCTGAAAGTGATGCTGAAAGTATAGACTCAATCTCTACAGAGATCTATACTAATCCCTCGGTGGCATCCAGAGAAATGGGAGTTTATGCCATTGGAGATGAACATAAAGAAGCTTCCCCATTAGGAAGTACGGAACAACGCATCGCTGTATTGGAGGCATCGCTCAAAGAGATACAGACCATAATAGAGAGTATGCACCAAATGTTGGTGACTCAATACACAGCTGCACCTGTTCCTCTGACTCAACTATGGGTGGGGGTGGATATACCATCAAGTCAGGAGCCTGTTCAAAATCAAGAATCAGCTGCTCCTCAACCTCTCAACCCGGAGAACGTATTACCTCCTGTTGGAGTCACAATACAACCGATCTCTCACCTCTCTGCATTCCCCTTCCCAGCTGAAGATCCTATGCAAGCAGTTCAGGAATTAAAAGCCTAATTTGATGCCTTGAAGCATAAGGATCAGCTCAAGAAGTTGGGGATCAACCAGCCATACCCAGCTATCTGGGACGAGATCCCTTTCCCACCAAAATACAAACCACAGGCTATGGTTTTTTTGAGGGAAAGTCGTCACCAAGCCAGTACATGAACTACTTCAGCATGATGACGGTGTTGTTGCAAGGGAATGATGCCCTTCTCATCCGAGTGTTTAAGGGCTGTCTGTCTGGCATAGCCTATCAATGGTACCATAGTCTTGCGGACAACTGTATTACTTCTTTTGAAGATTTCAAGACTCTTTTCTTCGCTCAGTTCTACGAAGGAGGGATGGACATGTCTATGTCATCACTCATTGAAGTGAAACAGAAGGAGAAAGAGAACGTTCGTACGTTTATTGAACATTTTTGTCAGGCTAGTTTGCAGATGCCTCATGGAGTTCCAGATTCCGCCTTGGTGGACATTTGTAGGAAGAACCTTCTCCCACTGATCTCAGTGTTCACAGGACCATATTAGTTCCATGATTGGCCCTCGTTTATCATCTCAGTGGTAGCCGCTGAAGATAACAGTTGGAAGGTGCGTGACAACGGAATCATGATCTCTACCTCTGATAAAGGGAAGCGGTCATCCTCCAATAGCGACCATACTCGTGGTTCCAAAGGAAAGGAAGCTCTGGCGATCAACACGTCCAGGCAAAATACCCCGGCAACTACGCAGATGAAACCTGGGACTTCCAAGCCCATTGAAGAATATTCTTTTGACGATGACGACATTCCGAGCATATTCGATTGTCTAGTCAAGAGTGGCAAGCTTACTCTCCCCGAAGTAAAGCGGCCTAATAAAGTCGGCAGTACCAATAACCCTAAGTACTGCATTTTCTACAGATACGTACACCACCCCACAAAGGCGTGTTACGTACTAAAAAGGAAAATCCAGGAGTTGACCGACGCCAAGGCCATCACTCTGCGTAATAGCGAGAAGACGGTCACTACCAATATGATCTCTCTCCAATTTGGCAATCTGCCCCCTTAGGAAGTCCCGGATGGTGTAGTACCTATTCCATGGGCGATGATGAACATTATTAATCTTCCTCTGACCAGGGTCAAAATCATGACCTGGTACCCCTAACTGCCAAGCGTGGGAAGATTATGTGGGTTCATCCTGATCTGGTGTCAGAGATTGAGGAAGAGACTCAAGATACTAAAGCTAAGTCTAAAAAGAACTCAAGATACAAACCATGCCATATGGTTGCAATATCTCCGACATCAGAAGAAGAGGCTTTGGCTACCGGAACCCGGTCAGGAAAAGCCTACCTCAAGGACTATGGAGGAAATCAGGAAGAAGCAACGGCAGATACTTCGGCTGCCAAACTTCCAGAGCCTGAACCTGTCATATCAGAGACAGGTCCTTCTAAACCAACTTCGGCGGACAAAGGCAAACAAAAAAAAGTTTGTTTCGATAAATCTTTGAAGAATATTCAAAACAAAGGTTTAGAGAAACCTTATAACTTTGACATCTTGGCTCAGTTGGCTAATACTCCAGCCAGATTGTCCATCTTTGAGCTACTTAGGCTATCCAAAGACACTCGTCAAGCCTTGAGTGAAGCTTTAATGCAGGCGAATGTATGCTTGACTCAGCTCAAGTCCCCAGATAAAGAGCCTGTGGCATGTCCTCAATGCCACAGTGTGATGGAAGTGGTCCCTAACATCACTTTCACTCAGGAGGACATGTTGTTGAAACATAACAAGCATAACAGGCCTCTCTATTACACTAGATACGTCGGCTCCATGGAGGTAGACCAGATCCACATAGTCTTCTAAGACCTTTGAGGATTCCTACAAGCGAACTGGCTTACACCACCACTACAATCGTGGGTTTCAATGCCAGGAAAAGCAAGCCGTTGGGGAAGATTCGTCTGAGAATCCAGATTGGTGACCTTAGATCAGTGGCTACATGCTACTTTATTGATTCGGAGGTATCTTACAATATTTTGTTGGGCAGACCATGGATCCACGATCACAATATTGTTCCTTCCACTCTACATCAATGCTTCAAATATGTAGACGCCCAAGGGACAGTGAAGACGGAATTTGCTGATCTCAATCCTTTCAAAGGAGTTGAGTCCTACTATTCCGATGCCATGTTGTACACCCAAGACTACATGAAGGAGGTGTCAAGCAAGACGGAGGAGGAATTCCACCGGGAGCCAAGAGAACCATCTGCTGAGCAACCTCTATCAATCTAGGTGAAGGGGCGGACTACCCGTCCGAAAGTCATAGAACCCATGACTATCCACTTGGAAAAAACCAAATCAGGAGGAGGAAGTGATCCCTTAGTGATCACTCTGAACCAGAAGCCTCCACCTTTGGTCATCAACCTTAGGCGCAACACGTAGCCGACTGATTTACATACAACCGGGAACGTGGTTTCTGACGATAATAAAGATTTCCTTTTCCAGTATACTAACGCTTAATTTCTAAATCAGGAATCCTCCCATCATGGCGATATAGAGCCTATAGCACAAAAATTCTTGGAAGCTATAGACTCCTATCATCCGTATGTATGGAAAGTAGCATCAACATCTAATGTCATCACGACATATGGACCATATGAAGATTCTATCTTTATTATCCCGCCTACTCGCAAAGATCAACATCCAATAGTCTTCGGTCGCATGCGGAACAGACCGATTGTACAAGAAGATCCTCACGAGTCCGATGTTGGGAAAATATAGGTTCACAGATATAGCCCTTAGGCTTTGAAGATTATGTAAAGCATGGGTTATGACTTGAAGTCGGAGCCAGGCCTCAACTATGGAAAAGACAGGCGAATGCCGTTGCATGGTGATCCCTACCGCTAACGAACTCATTTCGGGTTAGGGTATACCATATCTCTTGCCACTTTGAACAACTCTGAGTCAAGTGGGGAGACCATTTCCTCTTCTCAGGATGGTTTGTCGTCCTCTGATTCAGATGATGAACTCCAACGGGTATTTTCAGTAAATACGGTATTGACAGATTCTCTCAAAGCAGAGGAACAAGAATATGAACCGTTTGAAAATAAATTCTGGGCACAACAAATGGATACACAATGGGAACTCCGGTTCGAGCAAAGAGAACCGTCCACTGAAGATAAAGTTATCCAAGTCAATGTTGGGGATGAATTTTTGTCAAAGCCGATATTTATCAGTGACAACCTTTTCGAAGAAGAAAGGGAAGTAATAATCTAGCTGATAAAAGAATATATCGATGTCTTTGCGTGGAATTATGAGGATATGCCAGGTCTTGATCCAATAGTGGCTACCCATAAACTCAATATACTGCCCAATTCAAAGCCCGTAAAGCAATACCAACGTTGGTTCTGTCCGGATATGATGGATGCCATTGAAGCTGAAATCAAGAAATTAGTAGCCTGCGGGTTCATTCGGGAAGAATAACATCCTGATTGGGTCGCCAATGTTGTCCTAGTCATGAAGAAAAGCGGAATAGTTCGCATTTGTATTGACTTTTGAGATCTAAATACGGCCTGCCCCAAGGATGAGTTCCCTCTTCCCATCACAGACGTCATGATCGATAATACGTGCAGTTTTGAACGCATGTCTTTCATGGACGGATTTTCAGGATACAATCAGATTAAGATGAATCCTGAAGATGAGAAGCATACTGCCTTCCGTACACCACTGGGGGTATATTGCTACACAGTCATGTCTTTTGGATTGAAGAATGCCGGGACTACATATCAGTGAGCTATGAGTAACATATTTCATGAGCACCTACGCAAAATGGTGGAATGTTACGTAGACGATATCGCTGTCAAAAGCCGCCTCAAGGATAATCATATCCAAGACTTGAAGACAGTGTTCGAGTTGATGCACCAACATCAACTCAAAATGTACCCTACAAAGTCCTTCATCGGTGTATCCAGTGGCAAATTCCTGGGATTTGTCATTACCGCCAAAGGCATCCAAGTTGACCCTGATAAAGTAAAAGCTATCTTGGAAATGTGACCGCCCCGTAATCTGAGAGAACTCAGGGGATTTCAAGGTCGTCTACCTTATATCAGGAGATTCATATCCAACCTCTCCGGAAGATGTCAACCTTTTTCTCGCCTGATGAAGAAAGGTGTGTCATTCGTATGGGACGAAGCTTGTCAGCAAGCGTTTAATGATATCAAACACTATCTCACTAATCCTCCAATTCTGGTGCCTCCCGTCATAGGAAGACCATTTTTGCTGTATGTTCGAGCAATGGATCATTCTTTAGGGGCTCTCCTCACATAGAAGAACAACGAGGGTCATGAACAGGCTATCTTCTATTTAAGCATGATGATGGTCGGAGCTGAACACCGGTACAATCCAGTAGAAAAAGAATGCTTGGCCCTAATGTTTGCCATTCAGAAGATGCGACATTACGTGATGGGCCAAACTATTCATATCATCTCCATAATCAATCCTCTTCGGGTATTGATGAACAAGCCGAGCGCTCTTAATTCTTGACTCGCGACTTGGGAGATACTAACACCATATAATATGGTATACGTCCCTCAGAAGTCCATAAAAGGTCAAGCCTTGGCTGACTTCTTAGATGCCCATCCAATTCCAAAAACCTCCAAACTATACGAGGACATCTCCGACGAAGTTGCAGAATATAATTCAGCAATGGAAGGTGATACGTGACAGCTATTCTTCGATGGTGCCTCCCGGACTGGTCCCAAAGGAAATATGGTTTCAGGAGTAGGAATTGTTCTGGTAACTCCTGATAAACTCGTCATCTATCGAGCATATTCTCTTAGCGAACCCTGCTCTAACAATATGGCAGAGTATAATGCCCTGCTAATCGGGCTTCAAGTCGCTAAAGAATTAGAGGTTGAATACTTGGAAGCTTTTGGTGATTCTCAACTGATCGTCAATCAGGTCAGAGGAATATATGAAGTCCACAATCCAGACCTCATTCCTTATCACCAAGAAACGATCGAGATAGCCATGTATTTTAAAGGATTCTTCCTAGAGCACGTGCCTCGATCTCATGATTTGGAAGCTGACGCTCTGGCCAGTCTAGCTGCAGACCTAGCTATTCCTATAAGAAGGCAGAATTCGGTGATCCTTCTCAATAGAGATCTATTCTGTATGAAAAATAATTTTCACATAGAACACAGCTACACTGTAAACACGGTTCCTCCTAAGAGAGACTGGAGAAGTCCCTTTATAGACTTCGTAGCATACGAAATCTTACCAGAGGATCCTAAAGAAGCAGTATCTATCAAAAGACGATCACTACGCTTCTATTTTGACGCTTCTTCAAAAAGTCTATATCGCCGAACTTACAATGGACTACTGTTACGGTGCCTCTCTGATGATGATGCAAAGCAGGTTATTCGAGAAGCTCATGACAGTGTATATGGAGCACATCAACCCGGTCCTAAGTTACAGGATCGTATCAGTAGGATGGGCTACTACTGGCCTACCATGATTGCAGATGCCATAAAATATACAAGACAATACAAAGCCTGTCAGGTTCATGCGGATTTTATACATCAGCCTTCTGAGTATTTACACCCTACTATTTCATCATGGCCCTTTGGAGCATGGGGTATGGATATCATTGGTCCTATTCACCCGTCATCTTCTAGAGGACATTGGTTCATATTGGCTATCACCGATTATTTCTCTAAATGGGCAGAGGCGATCCCTCTTGCTGAGGTAAAGACATCCAATGTGATCGACTTTATCAAGCATCATGTCATTTATCGCTTTGGGATACCCCGAAGGATAATTCATGACAATGGGCCCCAATTCATCAGCCAAGTGTTTTATCGATTTTGCAATAAAAATCAGATACAAAATATGGCCTCAACGGCATATAATCCGGCTGCTAATGGTTTAGCGGAAGCCTTCAACAAAACCATCATCAAACTCTTGAAGAAGTTTGTCTCGTCGAACAAAAGAGATTGGAATAAAAAGCTAGAAGAATGTCTCTGGGCATACCGCACAACGGTACGAACACCAACTGGTTGTACCCTATTCTTATTAATCTACAGGTGTGAAGCAGTTCACCCTATCGAAATCCAAATTCCATCACTCAGAATAACAGTAGCTAATGAGTTGACTCAGGAAAAGAATGATCAATTAAGGCTTCAAGAGCTAGAAGGATTAGACGAGAAACGCCTTCAAGCTCAACATCGTATAGCGTTCTACTAGGCACGCATTTCTAGGACTTTTAATCAGAAAGTGAAGGAAAGAGTGTTCACAGTTGGTGAGCTAATTTTAGCTGTGAAGAGGCCAATGATCCTTACGCACAAAAGTAAGGGTAAATTCCAGCCCAAATGGGAGGGCCCTTATGTGATCGAAACCACATTTTCAAACGGCACTTACAGATTAGCCAAGCCTAATGGAGATCTAATAATGGCTCCTATCAACGGCAAATTCCTGAAAAGGTACTATGCTTAATCTTCCTCGCTTAAACGGAGTATGATGAAGATCGCATTCTGACGATACTACGTACAAAGACTGGTTGGATCATATTCTATCATGTTCTCATGACCACTGAATAGATATGTTCAACTAATTTGGAACTCCAAAACCTATCACGTCCATATTACCTCTGATAGTATTTTGTATACAAATTTAGTTGGATCATATTCTATCATGTCCATATAACCTCTGAATAGATATATCCAGCTGAAACTTACCGAAAGGATATCACGCCCATATTACCTATGATATCACTTTTACCCTAGCCTATCATTTATATTCTAAAAAATGATGGGTCCACAAAGTCAGAAGAAGTATTTTATTATCTCTGTGAATAGCAAATTACAGAAGAAGCAAAAAGGTACATCATTGGGGAGGAGCAGTTAAATCGCGAATCTGTCGCGCCAAAGCAGCCATCCTCTCATTCCTGGAGTTCAAGATATTAGCACGAGCCTATTCCAGCCTTGCCTCCTCATCGTTCAAGGAAGATAGTTCAGATAAAGTATCAACATAGCTTGCGTGAATGATACCCGCATGTATCAAGTTCTGCTGAGCTGTCTTCACTTGGCCCTCAAACACATCATGAACTACCGATGTCTTGAGAAGCCTCTCCCTTGCCTGAGCGAGTTTAGCTTCTAATTCACGAACCCTTGCTTCATTTTTCTCACGCTCGGCCCGGCACTCAGTTAGCTGAGGAATAACCTCCACCAAGACTGCTTGCTCTTTATCCATCTCTTGCTGCTATCCCTGGATGGATTTATTTAGCAATTCTATCTATTGAGCAAGTTCCATAGTTAGGGAGTCATACTCAGCCTAAACCAGATCATCAATGCTGCCTCGAGATAGTTGCAAATATTCGTTAATGGGTTATTCTAGACTATTAACTATTTGCTCCAGTGCATCAGCTCTTTCAGCGTCATTAAAATGTCTAATCGGCACTATGGTGAGCTTGGAGGACGTCTTCAAAGCATCAAAGCTTAGGTTCTTCTCCAGCACCATGGATATCAGTTCTGTCAAAGTGCGATAAAATATGCTAGTGTATTGTTCAACTAGCACAGCAAGGATCGGATGTACGCTGGGAGTGGCTACAATAACGGTAAATCTTTCTTCAGGAATGACTGCAGAGGTTGTTGCCACAGTCGTCGCTTCAACAGATGGTGCGACAAATAAAGAGATGCCAACAACAGTTAAATTTCGTAGCATGCTCGACGAAGGAGGCACAGCCGAGACAATGGGCTCATCCTCCTCCGATGTTATTTGGGCTGCTAATGGCAGGATGACACCGAGAATGTTGCGGATGAAAGATCGACAGCGTCAAAGCCTGCTCCTTCAACGTCAGGCTCCATCGTTTCATCTGCTTGATCCACAATAAAGTCAGAAGTTGTGTCAACTCCGCCCTCCCCAGAGATGTCTTCGCCTGAAAAGAAGACAAGAGGAAGTTAATATCAATTCGATGTTAATTTTCCTGAAAGAAGCGTAAAGACAATATTTACCCATGGCTGATGGTATGTATGTTGCGTCTGCAGCCTGTACAGCTAAATTATTTCTTAATGATGCTAAGCAAGCTGTCATACCTAGAGAAGAGGGTGCACCAAATGACGTCTGAGGGTAATCATCCCATCCGTTACCAAGATCCACTCTTGGTTCATCAGGCAGAATCTCGCTGGAAATACTTATAGACGAAGGAGGGGTCGTTCCCATTATTAGTATGGATAAAGGTATAGTGATTCTAAATACGCCTGTTCTCAGAGGCAATCTCGGAGCACTACCAGTAACGGTGGTAGCGGCTGCAACTTCGAGCAAAGAATCTCCAGTGTTGTCAGCTGGAATTATGGAGGTTCCCTCTCTAAAAGGTGAAGGACCTCTGAGCAAAGAATTATCCCTAATAGGGAAAGCAACTGGCTCACTTCTAGAAGCCCCTTGGGTAGAAATCCTTTTTGGACCCCTGACTGTCTTCTTCTTGCGGGGGGAAGGCTCTTTCAGAGTGGAAGCCTTCCGCTTATTGGAGATAACGAGAGGCTCCACGGGCGGAGCTATTACGCCTCTCGGTATTATCAACAAAAAATCGTCTGCACCGGCAGCGTCTTCACCTTCATCAGAGGAGACAGATTGGATCTCTTCTCTTCCAATGGACTTCCAGGAGGGCATCCTGAAACTTCCATACTCATCAAAATCGCAATGAAAGGTATTGATGGATGCATAAAACTGCACGTACGAGTGAAGGATGCGCAACTCCATGGAGAGAGAAGTCGCGGGCACAGCAAGGAATGCTCCGATACAACTCGTGATGAAATATCGCCATCCTCTGGCTCCATCAATAAGTCCACCTTTGGACTTGAAGCTGGTGATAGCATTCCCCACATGCAACTGATCGTACCCAAATTGCCTGACGAATCGGCTAGGCAGATAAGGCTCCAAGTCGCAGTGGTCCTCACTTTTGTACAACAGATGGGAAGGTCTAATGCAGACCAACCAGTAAAAGGCTTCAGGAGAAAGAATAGTTCTCCCTTGGCCTGCATCCTGAAGCTCCGTCCCCTCTTGATTGATATATACATGGGGGACGATACAGAAGAGCTTCCAACTATGGGCAAAATTCAATGCTCGCCGGCAATCGATGACACTGGTCATATTCTATAGAGAATTCTTGTAATTCAACAAGAAATTATTTTCCGAACCGCCGGCAGATCCGGGGGACATCACTCTGGTGTTTGAAGGATTAACCATCCCATCAGATATAGAAATGGTAACTTCACTCTGGGAAATTCTTCACGTTGGGTATCATCTGCAAGAAGCCCATCAGTGATGGCCCTCAGGCTAGCTTGTATCCGGCATACCACGGAAGGGAGCAAGCCCAGTCTTTCTCCAAACACCAAACGCACTGCGGGCCATAAGGTGTTGCGATGAATGCGATCCGCAGACGTGATTCCAGGCACTACCCATCGGCGTAGCCAGATAGAGAGGAAGCCAGCCAGTTGAGCTTCCCTTGACAGAGGTTTGCGACAATGCCTCATATAACTAAAGGTCTTAGTGCCTATGGGATAACCCCCTATCTCCTCATCAAGGACATAATCTGAAGCCCCTGCGTCTTCAATGAGGTCATCGACCGTGTTGGCACTAAGCATGCTCAAGAGGTTCAAGGGCTTATCTCTGCTATCTACAACCTTGTCCGGCTTAGCATTTCTGGCCTGATGGAAGAAGAGGTACGATGCGTACTTGTTGATATGAGCCAAATCAGAGGGCTCTTTGTAGAAAGTGGTGCAGGCAAGATAGTGGCACATCAACTCCTGGTACACTGCCACTGCCCGAGGGTTTGTATCCCTCATCTCCTTGTTTATGGGGATATACTCTTCATACGGAGTGTCTCCCATTGGCAGCCTTAAAATCTCTGCCATCTCATGAAGGGTCAGGCCCAACTCCCCTAGCGGAGTGGTAAAAGTCCCAGTGAGCGAGTTATACCGCTCCATCAAAGCCAAGAACAAATTGGGGTTGAGAGGCATCCCAACACTAGTGGCACTCACAGCCGCAAGCAAACCAATATTTTCCATCTCCACCTGGAAGTGCTTCATGGTCCAGGTAGTTAAACTAGCCCATCGAAGATTCCCAGGGCTAAGCCATCCACTGGTCCGAGGGTTAACCTTAGGGTACACTCCTCTCTGCCCCCATAAAGTCATTACAGAAGGTCGATATTTGAACCGGCTGAATCAGTGAAGTGTTTTCACTCGGGATGCTGCCCGGCAGTAATCCTCTGAAAGGCATCACAGGGCCTAAAGGACGGCTCATAAAGAATCCTCTGTTCGATCCTTTCTTGTATGAGATTTTCCCTGGTCGCCCGTGAAGATTTGGAGTCAGAGTCCACATCATCTTCCTAGGATGTGTGGCGTAGAAGAATGCCGAGATAGGGTAATCTCTGGGCATCCTGGGCAGATACATGATCGTGCCATCAGCGGTGAACATCCAATTCTCCTTCTTGGGCTTCGTTTGGGATTGCTTGTCAATCATATCCCCGAATAAAAATGCTGGTTTCTTATATTCAGTCTCATCTATGTATGTCAGGGGCTCCCCACTGATCATACTCAACAGCATTCGTTCTCCTTGGGACGAAATCAGAGTTTCCCTTTCTTCAGGATTATTGGCTCCAGAGATAGGAAATGTCACATGGGACAAGTCCTCCAGATAATTGGAATTCAACATCCCAGCAGCAGAGCCCATCACTTCAGCCAAAGGAGGGATCTGCAAGTCCACTACAAAATGCAAGAAAATAAGTCAGTTTTTACGCTAGACACTATCCTCTTGCAATATACGCCAAAGACTAACAGTCTGAGTTTTTACGCCAGACTGCAAAAACTTGAGTCTTACGCCGGAATCTATCTCCAGTGCATAAAACTCAAGGTTGGCAGTATACGCCTAAATCTAACAGCCTGAGCTTTTACGCCAGACTGTCAAAATTTGAGTCTTTTTTATGCTAGAATTTACATCCAACGCGTAAAACTCAAAGTTGGTAGTATACGCCAAATTTCGACAGTCGGAGCTTTTACGCCGGACTGAAAAAATAGAGTTTTTATGCTGACACATTAGGAATGTAGGCGTAATGATAAAATATCTCTGTGCATCATCTTCCTCAAAGAGGCTTTTCAGCACAGAAGATGACCTTGCGCGTTCATGTACAACCTGTGCGAATGGTTTTTCTCTTCTCGAAGTCTTTACCTGTGATACCCGGGGCGCAGCTCGTCGGAGGAGCACTTTGTTCAGATCGGGGCTCACTCAGCCTATTGGGGGTTGCTCGTGCTTGAGCAGAGGAGCGAGATGAGGAAACAGTTTCTTTTCCTTAGCAGTGAAAGTCTGTTTTGGTTCCATGGCGAAACTCAAAGTTCTCAGAAAAGAGACAAAGACAAAGAGTTCTCAAAGAGACGAAGGGTTTTGCGAAGACAGATAAAGGGTTTCTCTCTCACGACCTTGGGCTATTTATAGAGTTTTGATAACTCTTCGAATCCCTAACCAAATCCGATATTTAATATTCGGTTATAATTTGGGACCATGTCAGCCTATCATTGAAAAAAGAAGACAGACAATCAGTGGATCTAGATTTTACGCTCAGAAGCCATAAATCTACGATTTTACGCTCAGAAGCTTTTACGCTCAGAAGTTACAGATCTACGATTCTACGCTCAGAAGATACAGATACTACGGATCTATGACTTTCTGCATATCTTAAAATTACGCAAAAAATACTCTTTTTGGCTACAAAATATTCCAAGTGCCTGAAACACACAGAGGTCAGCATTGAAGATGACTCTTCTTCTTGGGCCATTGGAAATTCGTTCGAAGTCTAGCCAGAATCCTTTACATCTAAAGTTCAAGCATGGCATGTTCGACGGATATTTCTCGCCCTATTTTGAGGGATTTTCGGGGAAGCCATTCTTGAAGATGATATTCTGAACAGAAATTCTTTATCTCAGGAAAGTGACAGTTCAGAATTCTACGTGACTCCTCGTCCAAAAAAAAATAGCATGACAGTTGGATCTTCAAGACAACTTAATGATGAATAGCTTTTTATGCATCTTCCATTATGCGTAAAAGTCAGGACGTGATCGGATAATCGTTTATCAGAGTCAGCGTAAAATAATTCAGACATGTCGAAGCTGCACACTGCAAATATGGCGAATCAACAAGGCATAAAAGAAGACAAATCTATTAATCATGATTACATATGATGGAAATCCAGTTTACAAAGGATTTTTCATTTTTATGATTACATATGATGGAAATCCGTTTTCTACAAAGGGTTTCTCATTTTCATTTAAAGATCACGCCGAGAATCTGTTGTGCCAGGTTCTTATATTGGTGTCGATCTTTTTTCTTCTACGGCAGTTCATCGGCTTCCGCGGCCGATGAACAAGAAAATAATTAATGGCGGAAGGATACAGAATTGGGTATGTATCAATTACTCAAGACCATCCTCCATACGCCATGGCAACCACGCCCAAGAATTATGTTAGAGATCCAGACCCAACACAATACTGGAAGACAGGGCCAAGCTGCCCACCTTCGTCCAGCTTCATGATAGGGGAAAATACAGCTAGCAAGCTGTGTGGTCGAATGAGACCCTTCCTCTCTCCTGGACGAATCGCCATATGAAATTGCTGATTATTCTGAGCAAAGGAAGCTATGATATCCTTCCATGATCCATCGTTGCAGAGGATATTTGCTCGAAGATGCCTCCTTTTATGGCTCCTTACATGCTGGAAGAACATGATCTTCTTCTTCCTCAGGTCAGCCCAATGGATCTCGGCAACCATCTCTTTTGGTGAAGGAAGTATGGAAAAACAGGTTCACTCGCTTGCCTTTATATAGGCAGAAGAGAACCTACCAAATCCCAACAAATTCCTAAAAATTTGCCGAGAAATCAGCCTCGCAGAATGAGTCAAAGTTGACCGTTTCATGCTTTATTCAAAGTATTTTAAATTACGAGGAATTTGAAAACTTTGAAGGGGGTCTTGTAGAAGCATGAAAAATACGGTAGAAAATTATACGCATAAAATCCCCAACATATATGAAGCCCGCATAAAATAGAGCTCCAGCACTGTGTGACGTAAGATATGACTCCAGAGCCATTGGTGTACGACAGAGCTTCAACGCTATTCCGCGTAAAACAGAGCTCTAAAATAACCTGCGTAAAGCAGTACTTCCAAACTGTTTGGGCATAAAAAGGTTGCTACATCGCCACTCCGGCGTAAAATACGCTTGCTTTTAATGCAGCGTGAAGTTGTACGAGGAACTCTTCATATTCCTCGAATGAACCTGTCAGACAAAACAGTGAACCTGACTCCTGACAAAGAGTACTGCACGACGATCAAGATGATGGCCGTAATAATGATTCTGCACAGAGACCTAGACTGTCGTTTAGTGACATTATCCTTGATATAAGACGTTGTTTACGCATTCAAGGGATACGCTGCCTATTCTACACAGGCATACATGAGCTTTTAAGCTCAAGATGAGACAAAACCAGACGCCATGTCAAAAGCTGTTCTTCGTACAGAACTCGAGGCACGTCTCTGCAGTTAATGCACAAGATAGGGGCAGATCTCTACATTTAATGCACGAGATTTGGTTCTATTTTTAATGACTGGGAGATCTAAAACTAGAGCTAATACGCTCACGTCATAATCCCTGTATTTTATGCCAATCAGGCTACGCCGTATGCTATCTCCTCGAAATACGCCAGGCTATTTTCAACTATAGGAGTATGCCGTATGCTATCTCCTTGAAATACGCCAACCCAGGCTATATTTGCAAAGGTACATGATAAGGCTATTTGGCCCAAAGTACGCTCAAGACCTCAGTTAGGAAGGATGATTGGCTAGTTTACGCTGGTTACCTACCTATGCAGCATCAAGCTTTACGCTACTTGGCTTCTACGCCAACAAGACAGCTACTTGGCTTCTACGCCAACAAGACAGCTACCTGGCTTTTACGCCAATAAGACAGCTACCTGGCTTCTACGCCAACTGGGCAGCTATTTGGCTTTTACGCCAATAAGATAACTATTCGGCTTTTACGCCAACAAGATAGTTATTTGGTTTTTATACCAACTATCTCTACTCGAGGGGCGGTTACCTACGTGGCTTGCATGCCGTTATCTTCAATGCAGTTATATGTGTTACCTCATAATGGGACACGCGTCACATGCAGATTCAGGAGATCATTCATACGTGGGTAATAGTTATTATAACCGCCGCGTAAAAGGTGCAACTCTCTCCGCTGTTTGGTTTTTACGTCGACTAGTCAGTTACTGTGACCGAGCTCTATAAATAGAGGCTTCCGGTTACAGGAAACGAGGATCAAAGAAGGATAGGGAGGTCGGTGGATCGGAGAGAGAGATCGGAGAGAGAGATCAGAGAGAAGAGATCATAAAAAGAGCTCATACAGAGAGTGTGGATTGACAACTTTGGCAACGAGAGTTCAATCCCTCCTGCAGCCTTTGAAGCCCCTTTTTTTCTTCTACAGCACTTTTTCGTCATTGTGTTGTCCAAGGGACAAAGTGATCGACCGAAGATCAGACTCATATAGCAATATTTTCCCAGAATTATTTTTTGTACTTAACATCCTCGTATAGGATTAATTGTACTTCTTTTTTTCTTGTTTGTAAACAAAGAAAGGGTTTCGTATAAACCTAGTTCCAATTTCTTTTGTTTATCATCAAACACAGTAGTTAGTGAGGGTTTAGAGGGATATCTCAATACCTTGAGATATCAAGGTATCCCAATACCTTGAGATACCCAAGGTATTGAGTATCGGAGTGAGGTTTTTGAGCGATTGCCTAGGTTTGTGTTTAGAGTTGCTTTTATATGTATATGTGTATATAATTACGAATGCTAGCATAGGTGTTAGTGGGTTTTAGGCGGGGTGCGTAGCTTAGGTCGAGGTATCGGATACCGAGGGTATCTCGGTATCTCGAGGAGGCGAGTTTGAGAGTTTACTAGCTTAATGAGCTAGTTTTGACCTAGAATTTTAGAGGCACCCTAGTTTGACCTAGCATTGACCATAATTGCCCTTGTTGACCATAAAAGTCAATAATTGACCTAGTTTTGACCCAGAGTTAACTTTTTGGACCCCGGGTTGACTTTTTGATCCGAATTTCACCGGTTTGACCCGTTCGACCTAGAATAACCTTAGAAGCCTATTTTTAGTTATTTTATATCAGTTTAACTCTTTAGAACCCCGTTTAACCTTGCTTTTTATAATAGGTTCTTGCGACGCCAGTTCGGATCTCGATCCTCATTAGTTGCTCAGGACGTCAGGCGAGTACCTACCTCTGATCGTTTATATTTCATGATAGCGTTTATATCACCTGTTCTAGAACTGTAATACTTGATTTTGACACATTATTTCATGAGCTGGTACTAGTGGATCCCGTTATGAGATGCTATCCCCCTTACCGTGTTCAGCGGGTACTCTATCACGTGTATTTCATTATGTGCTTCGGGTATTGATTCTCATATGCTATCAAGTGCTTCGTGTGCTCTCACCTTTTATATGCGCGAGTTATTTATCATGTACGTAGCGTGTCATGGTTGGATCCAAGAGTATTAGTGGGGGAGGGAAGTAGGAGTTGGTTATGTGATCAAAGCCAAACAATATTCATGTGTATGTCAGTTATGCAACTCACGCATAACGGAGTTATCGTAGATTATTCATGTGCAACCTAAGCCGATCACATAACGAACTTGTGCTCAAGACACTTAGCTAGTATTCTTGTTTTCTCACATGTAGTTACTTTTTTACTACTTGTATTGTTCTCCAGTTTTACATTGCAGCTACTTTACCTGCTCCATCATGTATTTATTTTCCTGTGCATCTTGTATACTTTTCTATTGCTAGTCATATACACCTTACCATGTATTTGAAGTTGCTTTCAGATTTATGTACTTCACTCCAGTCCTTACTGGGCATATTTTTTCCAGAGGATCCTGAGAATTTTTGCCCGATATTCTACGGGCCGGGTGTCGAGGAGTGTTGTGACCCTATTTTTGAGGAGGAGCCCGTCGAGGAGACGCCGTTAGCACCTTAGTTCAGCTAGGTGGGTTTTCCTGGGTTGTTCTCATTTGCTATTTTGGATGACTGTATTGCTATTTATTATTTTGCTCCTGTGAGATATTGTAGACTTTAGTCTTGGACTGTATATTTGGATATTGTACTTGCTCTTTGTTTCTTTGTTTCTTTGTGATATCTTATCGTGCTTTTACTCTTCCCCTAGTTATTATGATTGAGGCATATATATATACTATGTGGTTGACCTCCTTTTGGAGAGGTTATATTGACAAGTTTTGTGAGATATATAGATTGTGACCTAAGAACGAACCTTTACAGCATTCTACCGCCAATTCTGCGGCGTAGGCTGGACGTACCCACGACTCATGCCCAATTTTTCGGGTGTGGGTCGTGACACATTTTTGGTGGCAGCCCATGCATGGTCTAGTATGCAGGTCTAGCACGCAGGTCTAGGTTTCTAGGTCTACCTGCGATAGGATATATGATATAGGCTGAGAGAGAGAGTGCTCAATCACAACTAGGACCCTTCTTGATTTTTTTTGCTATCTTTAATTTTTCTGAAATTGTTTCTTTTGCAATACTACTATCCTTCCTTGATGATATCGTATCTTGCATCGTTGGTGATGTGATCTCAAGTTCTGTTCTTCTTGATTCTATTCCAGCACTTGCTTTATTTGATTCTGGTGCTTCCCATAGCTTTGTGTCTGTATCTTTTGCTGTTAGACACCATATTGTTGCTGAACCTTTAGCTAGACTCTGCAAGATCACGACCGGGGGTGGCATCATCCTAGTCAGTGATGTTTGCAAAGACCGGAGAGTTACCTTGGGAGGCCGGGAGTTGAGTGTGTGCCTACTCATAATGCCACTTCTGAGCTACGATATTGTACTCGAGATGGATTAGTTGAGTATGCACCGTCCTGGTATAGATTGTCGCAGAGGCAGAGTGTTATTTAGTCTGCCGGGAGAGACAGAGTTTGAGTTTGCCAGAGAAGCAGCGGAGCAGAGCGAGGGAGTCTTCTGCGGAGCCCTGGTGGTAGAGCCGAGGTTGCCACATCCACTGATAGCGGAGTTTATGGATGTCTTCCTGGAGGAGTTGCCAGGGTTACCTCCGGACAGAGATGTGGAGTTCTCTATAGACTTGGTGCTAGGCACGGAGCCGATATCCCAGCACGTCTATCGAGTCAGCAATAGTGAGCTGATAGAGTTGAAGAAGCAGGTGGATGAGCTTCAGGACAAGGGATTTATCAGATCTAGTTCTTCGTGGGGTGCTCCGGTACTTTTTGTGCCAAAGAGGGATGGTTCGATACGGATGTGTATCGACTACAGGGCTCTGAACAACCACACAATTAAGAACAAGTATCCGCTGTCGCGTATTGATGATCTTTTTAACCAGTTGAGCGGAGCGAGGGTATTTTCCATGATTGATCTGAGGACAGGCTACCACCAGGTGAAGGCCAGGAGGGAGGATATTCCGAAGATAGCTTTTCGGACCAGGTATGGACAGTATGAGTTCATGGTGATGCTGTTTGGGTTGACTAATGCCCCGGCAGTGTTCATGAATCTGATGAACAAGGTGTTCCATCAGCATCTGGATAGGTTTGTAGTGGTGTTTATAGATGACATCTTGGTGTATTCGAAGACCCCAGAGGAGTACGAGGAGCATCTGAGGATAGTGCTGGAGACTCTCAGGAAGGAGAAGCTTTATAGAAAGCTTTTGAAGTGCGAGTTCTTCCTTGACAAGGTTGAATTCCTTGGTCATGTGGTATCTGGAGAGGGTATCTCGGTAGATCCGAGGAAGATCATGGCAGTTAAGGCATGGAGTGCTCCGAGTTCAGTAGCCGAGGTCAAGAGTTTCCTGGGACTGGTGGGCTACTACAGGAGATTTGTTCAGAATTTTTTCCAGATTGTAGAGCCGTTGTCTAGGCTAACCCAGAAGGACATGGAGTTTGTTTGGTCAGAGGAGTGCCAGATCACCTTTGATGAGCTGAAGAGGAGGTTGACGATAGCTCCAGTGTTGACATTGCCATCAGGATCTGGAGGATTCACTATCTATAAGTGATGCATCGAGAAAGGGACTGGGTTGCGTGTTGCAGCAGAATGGGAGGGTGATTGCCTATGCTTCTAGGCAATTACGTCCTCATGAGAAGAACTACCCTACCCACGATTTGGAGTTGGCAGCGGTCATCTTTACTTTGAAGTTGTGAAAATACTATTTATATGGAGAGCTGTGGAGATCTTCACAGACCACAAGAGCTTGAAGTATGTGTTTACCCAAAAAGAGCTGAATATGAGACAAAGGAGATAATTGGAGTTGATGAAAGACTTTGACATATTGTTGCAGTACCATCCAGGGAAGGCGAACGTAGTTGTGGATGTGCTGAGCATGTATTCGGTACCTATGTGCCTAACTACAGATCGTTATCTTCTGGCAAATCTAGAGAGCTTGGGCATTGAGGTGATAGTGCCTAGAGTTGAGATATAGATGTGGGGACTGCAGATTCAGTCAGAGTTGGTAGACCAGATCAGGGCTACACAGTTTGAGGATGAGTCCCTGAGAAGCATCAGGGCACAAGTTTAGATTGGATTATCAGATGACTTCACCATTGCTGATGATGGTTCTTTGCGGCACGGTACCAGGTTGTGTGTGCCGAGTGGGTCATTGCGCGAGGAGGTTCTTCAGGAGGCGCATCGATCCCAGTACTCTATGCATTCAGGTGCCAACAAGATGTATAGAGATCTGAGAGAGCATGTATGGTGGTACGGGATAAAGCGGGAGGTAGCGCGCTTCGTATCCCGATGCTTAGTGTGCCAGCAGGTGAAGGCAGAGAGACAGAGGCCAGGAGGTTTGCTCCAGCCGTTACCCATTCCGGAGTGGAAATGGGAGCATGTGACCTTGAATTTTGTTTCTGGACTTCCCCGTTCTCTAGGAGGGAAGGATGCGATTTGGGTCATCGTAGACAGGTTGACCAAATCGGCCCACTTTCTACCATTAAAAGTAGGTACGTCTACGGAGAGACTAGCAGAGATGTATGTGCGCCAGATAGTCAGACTGCATGGAGTCCCTGTGAGCATAGTATCAGATCGGGACAGTCGCTTTACTTCATATTTTTGGAGGAGTCTGCAGGCTAGCTTGGGCACCCAGCTCAAGTTTAGTACTGTATATCACCCACAGACAGATGGTCAGTCATAGAGGACCATCCAAACACTTGAGGATATGCTTCGCACTTGTGTTTTAGATTTCTGAGGCTCTTGGGAGGATCATTTGCACTTGGTAGAGTTTGCTTACAACAACAGCTACCAAGCCAGTATCGAGATGTCACCTTTTGAGGCATTGTATGGACGGAGGTATCGTACTCCGTTATCATGGGATGATGTAGGCGAGAGAGCTTTGCTTGGCCCAGAGATGGTGGTTGATGCGACAGAGAAGGTCAAGCTCATTAGAGATAGACTTTGGGTGGCGCAGGACAGGCAGCGGCATTGGGCCGATAGCCACCGGAGACCTTTGGAGTTCGAGGTATAGCTTAGAATCTAGGTTTTGTTCTTGTATTTGCTTGTGATTGCTTGTTTTAGATTAAGTGCTGAGACCTTGTTTGTGCTAGGTTGGAGATCTGGTGTTCCTGAGGATCTCTCCGACGTGGGGCACTATTCGCTTCGGTAGAGGCGGGAAGCTTAGCCCACGTTTCGTCGGACCCTTCCGTATCCTTGAGAGGGTCGGCGCTGTGGCGTATAGGCTAGATTTGCCGCCTACGCTAGAGAGAGTTCATGATGTGTTCCACGTATCGCAGTTGAGACGGTACATGGCGGATCCCAGTCACGTATTGGATCACTCAGAGATCGTGGTGGGCCCTACTCTTAGCTATCCAGAGCAGCCGGTAGAGATTCTGGATCGGCGGGAGAAGGTGTTGAGGAACCAGACTATTCCCTTGGTTCGCTTCGCATGGAGGCATCACTCTCCAGGTGAGTCAACCTGGGAGAGGGAGGATGAAATGCACGAGCGATACCCTTATCTTTTTGAGCCCTGAGGTATGGTTCTTTTCTTTTCCTTGCATTCCTGTCCTAGTTTTGTCTTTTAATTTCGAGGACGAAATTATTTTAAGGAGGGTAGGCTTGTCACTACCCAATTCTAAAAAATAGTATTTTTTTATTTATTATGTATTAATTATAATTAATTATAGT